>PVIR01005989.1:0-26539 GCA_004026965.1 Petromus typicus
AGACAGAATGTCTTGCAGATCTTTTTGTATCAGTTCCATGGATCTAATTCATCCTTTGTGACAGTCACTAAGATCTTCCATTGTGTACGTAATTCCACTTCATTTACCCCAGCTTCAGTTCCTAAAATCTTGAAGAATTGATATTCTTAAAGTATAAATGCATTTTTATTGGTTCTTTTTTGAACATAGGAGCAGTCTGCGGTTATAGGGTCACATAGTAGGAAGCAAGAATTTGGGGCTCATGGGCTGGGGATACTGGCTCCTCCCACTTTGCATTCTTTTGAAAGGAATCCTCATCAGAGAAGCTTGAATGAAACTATTTCTATAAATTATGAGTGATAAATAAACTGTCTAGGTCTGCTGGAGCCTGAGAGCCTCCAGAGAAACCAATAGTCATTAACTTGAAAACTGGGTCTATTGAAGAAATAAGCCAGCTGGTTGACTAACTTTGACGGTTCATAGCTCAGATTAAAACCTTGGCTTCTCACACTTAAGTTGGCTGATGCAAACAGCACTGGTTAGTGAGTGGCAAAGCAAATGGATCAGAAGCCAACGATGTTAACAGTACACAGATGTGCAGTCCTGCCACCAACCGTCTCATCCCCAGGGTGACTGCACTAAATATCATCAATCTCAACAGTTTGAAAAGCAGTTTTCTGTCCTTCTGTGTTATGAGGACTCCAGCCTCCCCGATAGGTCTGACTCTCTTTTCCTCCAGCCAGTGCTGTCTGCCCACTAAAAATTCAGCTTACTTTTTATCTTTTTACTATTTGAATTTGCTCTAAAAAAGATACGAAAGCTCCTTCACATTATAATTTAAATGCTGATACCTGCTTAAAGTGGTATTAGGTAGGAAGAAAAACAGGTATACATGTACTATAAGTGTATACATGTATGTACATGTGTGTTTATGTTAATTTAAACTTATGGGAATTTTAAACATAAACATACATTTCTCTCTTCAAAAAAAGAGGGAAAACATAACAAATCTATACATTATGCCACAGCTTCTACACTTGTCAACAGCTTGCCATGTTTCTTCTATCACCCACTTTTTCCTTTTTTGGATTAAGTGATTTCCCACAACACTGGGAAGTATACGGTCTAGGAATAAAATTGCACAGGAAAGCTAGTAGGGTAATGGCTGGGAAGGGGCACAGAATAGGAATGTAGCAGGCACGTTGCTGGGTTGTGTAGAGCAGGAAGCAATGGCATGTACCACACACCTTTCATTTGCTGGCTCTGCATCCAGAAGAAGGAAGGAAAGTCTTACTCTAATGTTTCAGGCATTTACAGCCAGTGGGAAAGAATGTTTTGGAGAGAAGAGGAATTCTCATGCTCTGATCAGCCCTCCCAGGTGGTTGCCTGTTGCTCTTCTGTCTACCTCGCCACATTTTCCGAGCTCCTTGATGTGGCACCTGAGTGTCAACAGAGCACTGGCTTTGCAGCCGGGAGTCTCTGTGGAAAGGAACAAAGCTGGGCATCAGGTGACAGACAGCCTGCATGCTGGTGAGAGGGGGCAGAGAGTGGCACAAGTTGCCATTTAGAGGGACTATGGATTCTGAGCTTACTGCAGGAAGATCTGCAGCTGCCAGTGTCATCCAGACTACTTTCTGCTCAAAATGAAGATGTCATGAGACAGAAGGAAATGCCAATCATGCTCTTCAATTGGCTAGGTTTTTCCAGCAGTGGCAGTTTTGTTCCCAGAATTCCTGGCAAATCCTTTGTGGTCCAAGTGTAGCCTCTCTCTCTCTCTCTCTCTCTGAGTACTAGAAGCCAAGAGAGAGCTGTCTGTGTGCGTGCTGTGTGTGCTGTATGTGGGAGTACGGGGAAGGGATGAAGGCTTGTGGGGCTGTGTATCCGGTGGTGTTATTGGAAATTGCTGTTAAACACTTTCCTCTGTGTTAGATTCTGTGTCCTAGAAGTGTTCTCAGGATGAGTTATTAAGAAACATGTATTTTTGGCATGGGCTTCTCAACACTGGTTACAAGGCTGAACATGATAGTTTCCCTCCACTGTGGAGCCTGACGTGGTGACTGGAACCCAGAGGGCTCCAGAAGGGTTCACAGGCTGCACAGACAGGCTCACTGTATTCTGGGCCCAGATGGTTCTACCATCATGGAAGAAAAAAGCACCTCAGAAGGAACCGTGTTCACATGAGCTCTGCTGCTGGCCACGTGGGCCTTGCATATATCTGGTGAGTTCTTTTTAGTGCTAATGAATGCATGAAGTCCACTAACTGTGGTTTGAGCCATACAGAATCTCTAGGATCTCTAATTCAGCATTTTCACGTGAGCACCAGTTCGATGGGATTAGGGCAGACAGGAGATAGTTAGAGAGGCTTTACTCCATCCCTTCTATGGGTGGGAGAGTGTGTGATAGAGTAAATGAGAAACTGACTGGAACAGACCTCTTTGTGTAGAACTTCTTGGGACTTTCATTACACTAACAGGCATTATGCCTTTCTAAGAGAAGGCTATAATGTGCTATGTGCCTACTGTTTTCTTTTCAGCTACATAGAGCTTGTTACAGATGTTTTCCCAAACACACTGTTAGTTGGCTTTCTGTTACTATACAAAATACCTGAGATAATCAACTTATAAAAAGAAGAGGTTTATTGTGGTTACTCTTTGGAGATTCCGACCTCTGATCAGTTGGCTTGGGAGAGGTAGTACATCAGGGTGGTGACTCATGGTGAAGCAGATCTATGCACTTTATGGCCAGGAAGAGTGGGAGAAAGAGGTGCCACTATTCCTTCTAAAGCATGCTCCCAGTGACTTCCCACTAGACTATACTTGTAAAATGTTGCAGACTTCTCTACAGTGCCTTTCTGGGGACCGGTCCCCCAACATATGGGCCTTTGGGGGATATTTAAGCTGCAAAGTACAGTATATACTTTGGGAGGCAGAATCTTACTTGAATGAAGATTCATTCTGCTGATTTTCAAAGTCGTCAACATCAGAGGAATCAAAGCCTGACATCTCTTGGGTTATCTGTAAATCTGATTTTCTCCATTTTTTTGGCTCATATTAAATCAGAATTAGTATGATATTCATATTGTTATAATATCCCTCCTCCCCCCAAAGAAAGAAAACTCATTTTGTATCTGTGTAATTTTACTTGGAGACCTAGGTGCAATATTACCGAGAAAGGTTTATAGATGGAGACTGTGAAGCTCAGAGAGGCCTAGCCACTGATTCAGGGGCTCATAGCTTAGATGGAAATGCTTATTGGGGGTTGTTTAACCTGAGAGGCTACTTTCATTTTTCTCAGTGAAGAAAGGGCAATTTAAAAAAAATTTTATTTGTTGTCTGTCTTGCCCACAAATTTATTTGACATTTTATTTATTTGTACATATGTATAGTACATAATGTTTATATACCTGTATGGAGTTGGTAGATGGACTTAACGTAATCCCAGTTCCTTCTTTGCATTAACAATCTGTCCTCTCCTTCCCTACACCCTTTATCCCTTGATTTCATTCCCCTTAATTCTATGAAGACAGGGACTTTGTGTGGTTCACTTGCATATCTTTAATGCCTAGCACCTAGGAGTTGCTTTCTGAAGACTCAATGAAGAAAGGACCAGTATTTTCTCATCCATGCAGTGAGTAGATATCACATGTGCTCCCTATGTCCCTGAGGAGGTGGGTCTGAGATAGTGCAGCTGAAATGACAGACTTGAGAAAGTGAGTCAAATGATAAAGCTGGACTTGTTCTGAGGGATAGAGAAAAGGCACTTAGCTCTGTGGGAGTTCTTGAGTGTTGCCTCTGATATGACTTCTTTTAAATTTGAAAGAATGAAAATAATATTAACTACACATGTCTAGGGAAATCACAATTAGGATGGTATAGAAGGCTGTGCCAAGGAGCAGTCGCTTCTTCATCCTAATTGCTGTTCCTCTTCTTCATGGACTTGGTTGGGGGGTGAGGAAAGGTGGAGGCTTTGTTCATAACTCAAATGATATGCTTACATTTCTATTTTTGATTTATCAGTATGAAGAAGTCTCTGTTGACTCCTCGCTGATAAATGAAGCACATATCTTCTCTAACTTCTTCCTGCCAATTTTTGTTTTATTTTTATTCTTCTGTTTATTTCTGCTATGATTTGAAATAATGTGCCCAAACCTTCATTTCTTGATTTCTGAATTTATTACCTCATCTTTCTCCACCATTTCACAGAAGAAGTGAACATTAAATTGCCTCCTTTTCCTTCCTCTCATTATTGGTCAGTGCTAACTATATTTTGACATTATTAAAGTTTAAAACAGATATTATGCTGTAACCATAATTAGTCCTTTCATTCTTTGTTTACAAGTAAGTTGATTCTGAAAACTGAAGAGCAATACATAGCTTTAACAATTTCTGATGTTGTCAATGTTACTTACCTCAAAATCAGAGGGTATTTGGCCTTAGGGAGAAATAAAGGTGAACCTAAACCAAACTACATCTTCGCTGCTCAAAGGAGGCCATTCCAAGCATCAAGGTCAAAGGGACTCTTGATTTATGCCTCAGTTCTTCAAAATAATGACTCATTTTCATTTGTTTTGTATCTGAAATATGACTTTTACCCCAGAGTTTTCAATCACAAGTGTCTGTTTTCTTGTTGACATACCCTGTGGACCAAACTGCTAGCCACATCCCCTTTCTAATCATTCTGTTTTGAAAATGGCCAGTTTGGGACAGACTCCTTCCTATCTATGTCAACTTGAGCCTTTTTACTGTCCTCATTAGCTTACTGTGTATTGGGCCCCAAACCTTTTATTCTTGGGTTTGAAACTGAATATACAAACAGGCAGTGGGCTGACAATGTAAAATGACTGAGCTTTAGTTCTCACCCAGGTTGCAGCAACCAGCCCGGGAAACCAACTTGTTACTTACAGTAACCAGCCCCGGAAGCTGAGTTCCTTCCCATACATCAAACTTAGGGTCCCTGAAGAGCAGCATGCTGACCTGGTTGTTCTACTATGGGATTCCATTCCACTTTAAGATTCCTTGCATGTAATCGGAAGAGCTCTGAAGTTCTCAGATTTTTCAGCTTCAGCCTGTTTGACTAAATGCTAGAGAGATGGACTTTTGGAGTCCTCTGAGGACCTGCCATAACCATGACTCAGCGTAGCTCCGGGGAGTTTTGTTCCAGGTTTCTAGACATTGATCTTGGGTGGGAAGTCGGTACCTTCAAATGGCTCGTGTCTCACTGCAGCCCTCTGCCACTGTTGTTTGCTGGTAGTATAACTTCTTTTTTTAACCACCTCCTTCTGTTTTTAATACCTTTATAAATTTATTTTCTTTTGTTTTTTTAAATTGTTATTTTGGTGGATGTTGGTAAGGCTTTGTTTTTAATGGATTCAAGTGCTTTGTTTTGTCAGACTCAGAGTTAAATAGCTAGAACAAATATTCTATGACCAAGGGCAAATCAATTCATCTGATGCTTTATTAGCATCACTGGAAAGCACCCTCCAAACACAAAGAGACAGGAAACACAGGAGAAAGGTGTAGTGACAAACAGAGTGGGAATCCTTTTGCTCTTTCCTGTATCCAGGTGACATAGTACATGGTAAGCAGACCCTGCATGAATTCAGCTGTGTCCCTGGGAGATTTGCTAGGTTCTGCTACATTCTCACAAGCCTGAGGGCATTCAGATGATATTGTACAGAAGTGGGAGAAATTTGTTAAAGTGAGAAACCAGAATTTATTTCCATCTCTCCTAGATTCTTCCCTCTAGCAGAAGTCAAAGTTATGATAACCTAGCTTTATAATAACAAGATATATATGTTTCCCAGGCAATTTAAAATACATTTATAAATGACTCAGCAGAAAAGGGGGGAAAAAGAACTCTGCAGCAAAGTTAGTGTGGTCATTTTGTGGTCTTCTTGGAAAAAAAGAAGACTTCATTGTTAAGTTTTTTGTATATTTTGCATAGATTATGGGGGTGGGATAGAAAACAGTGTCTGGTATCCAACACAGAGAAAGGCTAGGATGTTCTTCATATTCTACCATGAAAGAGACTCAGGGGCCATGATACTAAGACATTAGTCTGTATCCACACTTTGTTCCAGTGGGAACCAGTGGTCTTTACACTGTGGCCCCGCTGGTTCCTCTGGACACTGTTAACTGTTGTAGTAAGCATGAGTACATGCCACAGTCACACAACCACCCAGGAGCTGAGCTGGGATTCAGACAGAGGACTCCCTGACCTCACATCCTGTGTTCTTTTCCTCTCACAAAATGATAATCATCATTCCTCTGTAAAGAATTTAACACCCAGAGGGAAAGGGTAATATGCAGTTCAGCCATGAACACTAGTGTTAATATACCGTACTGTGCTATCGTGGTTCCTGGGAGGGACTGAGTGGAGAGACCAAATGGAAACATGGGGAAGGCTGAGATGGTAAATCCTGTCTGTGTTTCACCCCAGCTTCATGGAGACATTGATTCACCTAGCCTAGGGCTGATGGAATACTTGCTGTGGAATGAATGAGTTGATGCAGCTGGAAGAGGCTTTGTGTCAAGAGCAGGATTTGAACTAGGCTCCTGGAGGGTGGAGAAGGCAAGAAGGGCCTTTGGGGACATCAAAGACAAGACAAAGAAAATCAGGGAGATAGGGACAGAGAATGGAATTGAAAATTCAGAGGCAAGTCAACCTGAAAAAGCAAAGACCAGAATATGACAAATCCTAAATGTCAATAATAGGGCCTACCTCAGTGATTTTCTTGTTGCTGGGATAAAATACCCAACACCCATAACTTGACTAGGGAGGAAAGGTTTGTTTCACATTCGTAGCGCTTGGCTGGCTGGCTTCAAGCCAGAAGTGGCATGGTAAAAAGGCCTTGGTAGAGCCTAGGACCTCATCCCGTGGCAGCCAGGGAGCAGAGTGAGAATGGAGGAGTTCGGGACAAGCTACACTTCTCCAGGCCACACCCCCAGTGACAGGCCACGCCCCAGTGACCAGCCTCCACCCAGGCCCCACCTCCTAACAGCGTCTGGCTGTGAGCTCATTGTGGGTGATTGGCTCTTTCACTCGCAGTAGAATTTGGGGAGATACTTTGGACATAAATCAGACAGGGTCCGTTAGAGAGTAATAAGGAGGGAGAGAGAGATAAAGGCATTGATTGGTGAGAAAACTGTATTGTTTTTAGATGGGCTGCCAGATGAAGATATTTTGATTTCTGAGCTCCCTAAAGATGAATAAAGTTAGCTAATCTAATGAGTAATAATAGCTGTTTTTCTGTGTCCTTACTATGATCCATAGTTTTTGCTAAGTGTTTTATATACAAAACTGAATTCAATTTACTTCAGTTTGTGAGGTAGATGCCATTTCCCCTACTTCTAGAGAGGAGAAAACAGAGGCTACAAGAAACTCAGACATTTCCTAAGTTAGTCAGCTTCCATCACTGTACAGAAATATCTGAGAAAACTGACTCGTGAAGAGAAAAGGCTCGTTTCACCTCCCGGTTCTGGAGTCTCCAGACTCTCATAGCCTGCCTCCACGGCTTTGGGCCTGGGGTGAGGCAGGACATCTGGGTGGAAGCGTGTGGGAGAACAAATGGCTCACGTCGTAGGCTGTTGTTTTTGTGAATTCTAGCGTGGGTCCTGTCCGGGGAGGATGAGTACGTGTAGAGTCACGACACTGACCCTGGAGAAGGTTTCTGGAACTCTTCCAATTTTAATCAGGCTTCAGTACATTTCATAGCAAAGGGTCACAGGGCGTGGTAAAGGCTGGGAAGAGGGGAGGGTCCATTGGTCTAATCTAGGGTCTTGCCTAATAAGTGAATTTTGTGAGCAGGGTGTTTACATGGCATGAGCTATGGGGGGAGATGAGGCCATGGGTGAGAGACAAAAGGGGTGGAGGTGTCAAGAAGGCCACTGACAGGGCTCAACACATGGGCTTGAGTGTGCTCAAGCCCCTAAAGGTCTCCAAGTCTGTAGGGAGCCAAAGTCTCAACCTTCAGGCTCAGGAGACAGGCATACGGTTTACTTGCCCTAGCCAAACTTGAACCTTTCCCTTAATAGGCAGGAAGTGAAAGAGAGGGAAAAGAGGAAGATGGGGTCCTGACGACCTAAGGATGTATTTTCGAGGTTCCTCTTCCCAAAGGTGCACAGCATCTCTCAATAGCACTTGCCTGGAGACCAAGTCTTTAACTCATGGATCTTTGGAGGTGTTGAACATTCAAACTGTAGCAATTGCCCCAGGCCACACAGCAGGGAGCCAATGCCAGGTGTGTCTGCCAGGTGCCTCTGACTCATACTGCAGCCTTGGGGTCCCTGGTGAACTGGTTGCTGTATACTTCAAGAGGCAGAGAGTCCTGTGAGTTTCTAGGAAGAGCAGGCTCATCCTGCAGAGGGCCAGCTTGCCATAACTTGACTTATGGTCCATTATAACAGAACATAGAGCTGAAGTCCTCAGGGTCAGTCCTTATCACATTGTTCTGTGATTCTATTGCTCAAAGAGTGGAAAACAACCTCCAAGAAATAAATAAATGAAGTAACAAGGTATTTGCTCTTCCCTATTAAGCCTTGGCTGGGAGTCTCTCTTCCATACTCCTCACAGGCAAAATGGAATTTGTAGGAGCAGATTAGCATTTCAAACTGGTTCTTGCAATTAGACCAGAGCACCTGGTTTTGCAATAACTCTCATTTTCTGTGTGTGCTGAGGTGTTCTTGAAATTCCCATGCTTGGTGCTTACTCTAATGTCTGGTCACCAGCTGTTATGTTGGCACGTTGCACGACAGTTTATTGCTGATCCCTCCTGGCATTTGGCAGAGGCCTCAGGAGAAGCAGGTAGCAGGTTAATGCTGACACCTTCTCTTCTTGCTGTCATATGAGGCCAAATCCTCTTCAGTGACAAATGACTCAAGTGTAGGGAAGAGTGTCAGGAGTTGCAGACTGTGGAAGTTAGCAAAAGAATCCTTCCTGCCTCAGCATCTGGGCCAATTCATGAAAGCCAAAGGTGGAGACAGGAACGATTAGAGGAAGGGAGGTTATGAGATGTGTTATTGATGAATCTGTGTGTAGCTTTGTAAATCCCTTTGGCGAACACCGCCATTTGTGAATTTTATACCAGTGTTACTGATGACTGAGAGAGCAAATCACTGAACAACAAACCCCAAAACAAAAATCTAGGATTTAGACAGAAAGATATAGCAGATATTTATTATCTTCTTAGCTGCCTAACTACAACAAGCTCTTTCTCCTACTATGACTAATATTGGAGGGACGTAGGGTTTTACTTCTCTCATATGAGGGATGCCAATTCCTGCGGCCACGAGTGTGATCTGGGCCAGGTCAGTTCTGCATTCACACCTAGGGCTTTCACTCTGGAATCAAGGTTTCAAAAGTGAAAAGAAAAAGTGACAGAAGGGGTAATATAAATTCATTTTTATGACACAACAACATCCCCAGAGGTATTGCCCTGAAGCGGTGGCAGCATGTCCTGACCAGTGACTTTGCTACAGTGCAGTTGTATTACTTGCTGTCAGATACTTGCTTCCCAGGCACTTTCTAAGAATGGGGGTCAGTTTTAGAAGATGGTTGCTGAGTTTGGAAGCTTCTCAGAGTCTTCCCATGGCCAATGTCAATCACTATTGCTTGCAGTTATTGAAAGAAACAACTCTGGAGTTGGTATGGAGGAAGTTTATTTGAGGATTATTGCAGAAGATGGAGGTCGAGATAGGAAGGGACTATTACAATAGGGAGAATTTTCTGATTGTAATACACCCAGGGTCTCAAAGGGTCAAAGGTCTTACTTTTTTATAGATAGGACTAAGCAAAGCAAGGAAGAATGGGTATGAGGAAGACTAGCAAAGCAACTTCTCTTGTCTGTTGTTTTAGTTACCCATGGTCAACCCCAGTCTGAAAATATTTAATAAAAAATGACAGAAAGAAACAGTTCATAAGTTTAAAATCATGAGCTTTTGAGTAGTATAATGAAATCTCACTGTCCTACCTCATCCTGCCTGGGTGATTCATCCCTTTGTCTTGTGTATCCATGCTGTATGTACTACCCACCTGTCAATCACTTAGTAGTCTAGTTGTCATGGTATTGCAATATTCATGTCCAAGTAACTCTCATTTTACATAATAATCATGTATTTGGTTTTCTATTTTATTAATTATTATCTTTAATCTCTCACTGTACCTAATACATGCATAGGGAAAAGCATAACATATATAGGGTTTGGTACTACCTAAGATCTTTCCACTGCAGTCTTGGAATGTATCCTCTGTGAAATGGGGAGACTAACATTACACAGTCCTGGTTAATTTTTAAGATCCTAGCACAATTATTTGATTTCACATATGATCCATATGTATTTGTGGAATTTTTCATGATAATTATGTTATAGCAATCTCCAACAGAATATGAAAATGGGGATCAATTTGCAACTCCAATTTTCTAGAATGAAATTTCACTCTGTAATTTCTGTGCAGTCATCAGCATTTACCTTAGTCAACAGGCTTGTCTTCTAATGCAAATGGACTGTGTCAGCACAGCCATCAAATCCTGCTTCCACCCAGCACTGCAATCAGTGCTGTCAGAATCCTTCTCGACTAAAATTCTGATTCTTCCTAAGGAATGGAAAAGAGATTAAGTCTTCACTGTAAATTTGGAGACCACCCTCCCAAATGGCAACTAAGTGTTTTGTATGGCGTTGGGAAGAACTATAAAACTCTTTGGCCCTGGGAAACCATAACTGTCAGCATGCTCTGGTCATACATGTTGGTGGTTGCTGAAGAGGAATCTTCATGTTGGAACATGATGTGAAGCCAGGATGTTGCAGATAAGAGGTGAGATGACTCAGAGTTCTGTCCCTGGACAGTGTTGGTCCTTGGATTCTTTAAGGCTAAGGATTCAAATGTGGGTGCCTTCTTCCTTTGGTCTGTGCCCTCTGGGTGGCCCAGGGTTGACAATGACTTCCATGCCTGAGGCTTCAAATCTACTTCTTTGTGACACAGACACAGCTCAATGTCCCAAGTCTATATTGGGATCTCAAAGCCAGAATCTAGAGTATCTTGGGTGCCCTTTCTTTGATGGTTTTACAGACTCAGGTTCTCCAGGTAGACAGTGGGTTCTCTTCTGTCTCTTCCACTGGTTGCTGTGTAGGCTGGATGAAGTAGACAGCCCTCTGTGCCTTCGTCTACTCATCTGTTGAAGGTGAGTTAGTAACACCTGTCACTTTTTTTGGTGAGGATTAAATAATATAGTGTAAGTCAATAAGTATGGAATAACTTATTTAATAATGATGGTGATGATATAAACCAAATCCATTAATCCTTGGTGGCAGTGAGGAAATCTCGTGCATTCCTGTCTCCTATCTTACAGGTAACAGCTGGTCACCTTGAAAACTAATTTCTGCAGTTTTGTCACCTGATCCACTGCTCTCTTTTGTTCAAGTGGGAAAGAGAACTTTGAGTGGGACACAGGGCATCTAAGATAGCCTCTTTAACAAAGATGCTGGAAAAACTGGGCTTTAACCTACCAAAATCTAAAGCTAGTCCTATCTCTTTCACCATATACTAAGCTAAAATCAAAGTGGATTAGAGACCTAAATATTAAAACAGACATACTAAACCCGTTGCAGAACAAGTTAGATAAAACTCTTGAAAATCTTGGCTTAGAGAAAGATTTTATGAACAAAACCTCTATAGCATGAGAATTGGCAGAAGAAATCAACAAATGGGATCTCATTCTTTTAAAAAGCTTCTAAGGTCTTACTTTCTCTTAATGTTCCTTTTCTCCTTTAGTCTGGCCCACTTGTCCTTTCTGGCTTCCTTGGCATATTTTTACCCAGGAAGGACCCATTTTGCATTTCTGCTAACTATACCTTATATTAGTAGGAAAATATCTTTCTTCAGCACAAAAAATAGGTAGATTCAACCCCAGATCTGCCACTTGTCTATATGGTTTTAGGTTCACTTAATACTTTGGGTAAGATAATCTCTCAGAGCCTCAGTTTCTCTTTTTGTTAAATAAGAATAATAGTGATTATTTACCTAGTAGAGCTATTATGAGCATTAAATGATGTACAGTGACTGACATAAAGTAAAATCTCTAGTCAATGTTAATTTTCTTTTTTGATAGAAAATACTTTATGAAGAGACTGTACATTAAAAAATTATTTAGATTTTTCTTGTTTCCTCATTGGCAAAAAATTGTTAGGAGTGACAGATGGTATGCAAGGTATGAAATGAGGGAAAACCATTGATGTTATCAGCATGTTCTGGAAGAGGAAAGCTGTGGAAAGGGTTTGGACCTGAGTTGGAGGTGCCAGTCCTTTGTGTGCTCCTCGCTGTTCCCCCTCTACTTCAAGGACAGGTTGTGACACCCATGCCCACGCACTGCCTGATGGCCTGACTTTCTGAGATCCTGCCCTGCAGCTCTGGGCTCTGCCTTTCACCTGATCCTTGCTTAGACTCTGCCAAGGGGCTGAGTCATTCTTGTAGGACTGTATTTTAATTTGGAGTTGGAAGCAGGTGGAGTGCCCTGAGCTCCTGATACCTGCTGCTTTAAGGGAGGTGGTTAGAGGCCTGGGGGGAGCAAGCTTGGCTGCTGGCTTATGACTCTTTCTGTTTTAGTCAGTCAGGCAGTTACATTTCATGTCTGTTGAGTGAGAAGTACTGCACTGGATGATGTAGAGAGGGGCCTGCCAACCTCTCTTGCAGCAGGAAGTCAGGACACACCCGAAAAGCTGTAACATACAATCTGTGTGCTATGGAGTATGTTTTTGTGGACTAGTTCTCTGCAGGTAATGGCAGTTGAGATGAAGCTAGAGATAAAGATGCTGCTCGGATTGGATGAAGCTCATCAGGAAAGCTTTTCAAGAGAAAATTAATTTGGGCAGGATTTGGAGCTACCTAGGGACACAGAATGCAGGAGGGGAGGGGTCAGGCATTGCTCAAGGGAAGACGATGTTTGCAAATGTAGAAGCAGGGTCTGCACACTAAATGATGAGCCACTGACTTGACTGGAGCAGGTCAGTCAAGACAATAGAAGTGATGCCTGTGAGTTTATCCTGGGGGAGAGTAGTAGGAGGAGTGTTCAGGGGAGCAAGGAGAATGGGCATGACAGGCCATCAGCACAACCACGTACTTCTGGCAGAGGCAAATCTTTGCATGGGCTTCAGATGAATTACCTCCTTTCCCCATTGGCCTTTTGGAGGATGTGTGTGTCTACACATGTATGGATGTTGGTTTGGGTAGGAGGGAGGTGAACTACTCAGGACTCTGAAAGCAATGGGAACCCAGTTGAAGGAGCTTAGAGCAAAATCTTAGGAGGTGAGGAGACTTGTGAAGCTGTTTGGATGACAAGCCTGATTTTTAACTCAGATTGTGTTTATTTGGGAGGATGGATTAGGGACATTGGTGGGAACAATTGTGCATATGAAGTCACCTGTCCTGCTTCAAGCCACTCCTTGGCCCTGGGCAGAGGCTGGAGCTTCAATGAGGGGTTAGAACCAGTGAGAGCCACCAGCACACTTCTCTCCTGCTCTCACCTCTGCTCCCTTTTGCATGTCTGTGTGTCGGAAACTCTGCATCCTACTTCCTTTTGCACTCAGAACAGAGGGGTGAGTGGCTGCCTTGAAGACACTAATATGAGACACTAATTTTTCTCATGCTTCATTCCATATGTTTCGAGAAAAAAATCCAATTGGCCTGATGAGTCAGATCAGGGTCCCTAATCCAGTGCAGTCTACCAGAGGAGGATGGAGTCTGTACAACTGCTGGAATGAGATGAGGAAGCATGGCTGAAATGGTCTTATTAAGTGGTTACAAGGAAAATTGTATTAGTCACTTTTCTGTTACTGAAACAAAATACCTGATACAGTTTAGAGGAGGGGAAGTTTATTTTGGCGCATCACTTTAGAGGTTTTAGTTTATGGTCTGCTGGATGCAAGGCGGAAATATTATGGCTGCAGCAGACTTCAGCACAGTCACAGTCACAGAGGAAAGCTGTTCATCAGATGGCAGCCAGGACACAGAGAGGAGGGGAAGAGCCAGAGGAAAGATCTGCCTTTCAAAGACACATCCTCAGAGATCTACTTCCTCCCACCAAGTCCCACCTCCTGACAGCACACACATCTGTGATCTTACCAGTTGATTAACACACTGCAGAGATCAGAGCTCTTGAGATCCAGTGACTTTTTAGGCCCCACTTCTGGACGTTGCTGCACTGGGGATCCACCCCACAATACATTAGTCTTTGGAGGCACTTTTCATTTAAACCATAACAAGGAGTAAAAGGGGTTAGGCTGCCACAGAGGTTTACCTGAGGAATGGGGGGAAGGCAAAGAGGAGAGAGACAAGTTTAAGTCTTAACTCTGGACAGCTGTGTGGCTTTGGGTACATTTTCTCCACCTCAAAACCTTGCTTTCCTCCTCTTTCACATGAAAGGTTGCCTTACATGATTCCTCCCAGGTTTCAAAATACATTGGTCTTGCCATGTTTGAGATGATAAGGGTGGACTTGGGGTGAGGGCAGTGGGAATCAAGTGGATGTGGGAAAAATACAATTGGAATAATTGGAAGAAGATATAGGACTCACTGCGAGGTGTAAAGTAACTGGAGAATCCAACAGGATTGAGAAGCTTGAGAAGGATGGTGGTCGTCATGGTGATAATGACTCCAGGAAAGAAGAACTTTTGCAGAGAGAGATGCAAAGGCCTATTTTATGGGCCTTTATCTAATTAGAGACACATGATGACAACCAGGGCCGGGGACTCACTATAAAGACATGAAGTCCCGTGAACTCCATGAGAAATGGATTGAAGGTCATTCTCATAGGTGTGCTGTTGGCCACCAGGGGAAGTGGAAATGTTGAGGGACAGAAAAGAGTGAAATAAGTCACAAATGACTGGAAGGTCAAGAGAAAATGGGGTGCCTGGGAAAGCCATGGAGCTGGGAGGAGGAGAAGGCTTCAACTGTGTGGGACTTGGTGGTGTCAATATGGTGGGTGCCCAATGAGCACCAAGAGTGCCTCCCAGGCGGGGCAGAGCCCTGGTGACTTCCCAGATTGGGGCACAGAGGCAAGGGCTTTAGGCAGGTAGCAGTGGAGCAGAAAAGGATGCAGATGGAGCCACTTAAAAGCTGTAAAGTGGGCAAGCAAGGCAAGGAAGAAAATAACGTAGTAGCTTAAGGAACCAATGCGGTTCACAGATTCATGGGATTTTTCCCTTCCTTTACCTCTTTTTCTCTTTGTCATTTTTACCTTTTAGAATACAAAAAACCACAGTTGTGACTAGAGAAAACTTGGAAGCACATAGTGTGCTGGTCTCTTCTGCTACCACCTGGTGATCTTAATGCTTGCCATGGTATAAAAGTTCGTATCCCCTCCAAATTTATATGTTAAGCCCTAACTCTGAAGGGGGTGGGACCTTTTGGAAGTGATCAAGTCACAGGGCTGCTTTGTCTTTTCCACTGAGTGAAACAAAAGAGGAAGGAACCTCCCATCTCTAGACTCTCGCCCACCTCCAAGTCCTCTGTACCTTTGATCTTGGATTTCCAGCCTCCAGAACAATAAGCAATAAATATGTGTAAGCCACATAATTTATGGTATTTTGTAATACTGGCCTACATACACAAAGACAGTGGTCCAATGGGAAAATCTGGTGAATGGTGGGTTGTTCAACTGAAGGATTTTTCCCTCTACAGTTGTTTGCCTCAGATCCATAAAACTGAGCTTTTGAACAGCACTTGGGTGATCCAAAGGATACCCAAGATCTCAGTGGTTCATTCTATTATTTCTTAGCATCAGCCAACAAAGGGTATCAGCAAAGACTATGGATAGTGCCCCGATGAGGGTTTGGGCATGAGTAACCCCCAGGAGCAGAGAGCAAGAAGGGTCTGGGCTGTGTCCCCAAGCTGTGGGGAAGGCAGGCTAGTGGTTCTCACAGGCCCTTTGGGTCCTATCCCAGCTGCCAAGCTGATGAGACTCATAGAACCACTTTGATCGCTGCATCTGAAGTACTTCAGGGTGTGTGAGCCAAGAAATAGGGGAACTCAAGTGCTAGTGGGAGAAGTCCTTAAGCTCACATCCTCTGAGTACTGAAAAAACTTTGGATATTCCCCTGGCCTGTCACACCAGGACTCTTCCAATTTCCTCTATTGTCAAACTCCCCAAAGGATGTGGTGAGCCTCACAGGGCTTGTGCTATCTCCTGCAGAACTTGTTAGAACATTGCATCCATATTTTGCCATGTTTAACTTCATCTCACTGATTTTCTTAAGCAATGACTTAAAAATACTGGATCTCTGCTTGAAATTATCTTCTCCAAATGCATCTCTAACCCCTTTGTCAGCATCCAGGCCCCCAACCTGATGAATGGGCTGTTGTTAATGCTGTAGGTCTTTCTTCTGGGATGGGGGTTCTGGGTCTGGAGAGGAATTTAAAAGGTTTATGCTACCCTCATTGGACTTGCTCCTTGGGCCAATCTGCCCTTTATGTCTCCTCCACATTGAGCTCCTGACAAAGCCTGGAATAAGTTTGGAATGGGAGGGTGGTAGGCAGCAACATCAGGCAGACATCTGTCCGCAGCAGGTGGATGCTTCTGCCAGCCAGGGACGTGTGCGCTTCACTTTGACCTGTGTTGCAGGCCCAGCTGTGCTTGCTGTTGGCAGGAGCAGCACACGGGGTCCCCTTCTGAGAGCGCAATGTACCTTCTTTGTGATTCTGAGCCACACCGAGGGTTAAAGGCTTGGGGGTGGGGGCTTTGTGGTGAGCCCAGTCCCTGGGGCTGCGAAGACTCCTGCAGGAGGAGCCTAGGAGTTCACGTGGAGGCCGATCTTGGAAATGCAGGCTGTGGTCACGGTGAGAAGGCAGGTGGGAATGAGCATCCTCCAGCGCAAAGCACTGTCATGTGTGCTCACAGACACAGGGATGTTCCGAGACAGCCATGTTCTTGACAGTTCTCATGTTTATCCACTCACAGGATTGATTTTTCTAATGCAATCCTTTGATGACATGATTTAAGTTCATTTATATAAATTGTACCGTGATTTGTTCAATGACCTACTTGGAGCACTATAAATTTACAGTATCTATGCAATTTATTATTTAAACCCCACACAAATCATGCACGAAGAGGAGACAGAGTGGCGTGTAAGGACCACTGGCTCATTTCACACTGCCTTGTGGAAGCCCAAAGTGGGCTTTGCTTTAAGTTTGGAAAGATAAACAGACACATGAATGCATAGGCTGATTTGGGGGAGTGGTGAGTGCACCAGCAACCTTTGCTTCTTTGCCCAAACAGGAGGCTCCCCCATGGGAGTCAGTGCTCCTGGACTTCGGATTATAGGGAGCTGGTGAGGAGCCCAGGAGCTCTTGCTATGGGAAGGAGCCCATGGGCTCTGCGCAGCTCTACTAAGCTCTACACTTAGCTCTACTAAGTGTACTTCATTTTCTGACATTTCTGACCTCTGGGACAGAGGCATGTTTCATGTAGGAGTGACAAGTTAGGTCCTTGCGATCTTGTCTAAGCCCTGACATCTTTGCTTAAAAAAATATGTTTTTCTCATGTGAAACCACCAGCCCCTTCGTCTTCCTCGGACTGGTTAATTCCTTTTCCATATTTCCCTCCAGGCCATAGCAGGGACTGGAAAGCTCCAGCTGTGTATAAGGAGCAGGGCGGATATGAGGAAGCCCATTTGCTCTTTCTTCCTTCCCCAGATCTGGAAACAGTATGGCCTTGAGCTCGTTGTGCGCCGTGCGGAATAACTGGTGATGCGGTAGGTACGTCAGTCATGAGTCCATCTGATCTCAGCGTGTGGCCTAACTCTCCCAAAATTCCAGGTGCTGTGTGTCAGTGGGGACAGGGACATAGAAAGAATGAGTCATGATGCAGAGCGGCTGAGGCGGCCTTAAAATCAGTCAGAACTGCGAACAGTTGGGAAGCGGATAACGTTTCTTGCACACAGATAAGGGCCTTAGGAAAGTTTTAATATCTTGTATGAATCTTTTAGGTTCTTTGACTACAAAACCTAGACAGTAACAGTCTTTACTGTCAGAGGTCATGATAAAGAAATAAGTGAGATACATAATTTACGTAAAGAATTATGAATAGGATTTGGCACAAAACAAATACTCAAAATATTAGTTATTATTTAGTGTGATTTTTCTCACCATTTGTAAAACATATAATGTAAAATTGGGTATGAAAAATAGTATCATAAGGTACAAAACACTTACAATGATGAAAGGGAAAGATACAGTGTTAAGAAAAGCTCTTAATATTTTCATTTTTGAGGTACTGGGGACTGAACCCAGGGCCTTCCCACTATGTTACCTGCCCAGACCTTTTTATTTTTTTTTAAATTTTGATACAGGGTCTGGCTAGGTTGACCAGTATGGACTCAAACCTGTGATCCTCCTGCTTCAGCCTCCTAGAGTGCTGGAATTACAGGTGTGTGCCACCATGCTGGGTTCTAAGGCCTTCCTCTCTTATTCCTTTAAATCTTGTAATATGTAAAATATATACATGACATGAAGTTTAAAGGATATGAAAAGTGTTCACAGCTGCTTCGGCTGGACAGACCCTTTCTTGAATGTGGCAGCCATTAATAGTCTCTTGCGTGTTCCTCCAGAGTCTTTTTTGCGCATTGAATATATGTGTGTATGAGTTCTTGCTTTCCACTCAAATCTCCACACACCACCACTACTCTGGGTACTTATCTTAGTGATGTACCACTTGGCAATGCGTAGTGAAGAGCGCTCCAAGGATGGGCACATGTATGATCTCTTCTTTACCTTTTATTGCATGGAGAGGATCTTTATGAATTAACTAGTTTCTGTTTTGGTGGACTTTTAGGTTCCTTCTAATATGTTGCCATTATAAAAAATATTACAATGACTTAGCATCGCTGGGTCAAAGATGCCATGCATTTGTACTTTTTATAGCAATTCCCAGTCTGTGCTTCTGAGAGCTTGCGCCACCTTCACTTCCACCAGTAGCGGGTTCAGTGTCTTCTCATACCCTTGGCCACAGAATGTGCTACCAAAACTTTGGCCTTTTCATCTTTGGCAGTTATTCCTATATTTTAAATGGAGTCTTTTTATTTCCTGGAGAGGATTGGCTTTTTTTCACAGATCAGAAAAAATTCTTTTAAAACTAAATACATTAGCCTGTTGTCAGTGATGTTATTTGCACTGTCTTTAGAGCCACCCTTCGCTCCAGGCATGAGGGGTCCTGGGTCTGCCCCTGGCCTCCTGGACCTTGCTTCATGAGAAGCCTGTTCAATCACCTAAGTGCTCACACTTCTAGACCACTGGAAGGGTGACAGGGCCCTGAGATCTCCAGCTCAACAGCCTTTACCACGTCCATTACCAGGCCTCCTTCTCAGGTGGACTGAGCTGTTGGCATGCGTGTATCTGGGCTCACTGTCAGCTGTGCTGTGGAGTATGTATGTGTGTATGTGTGTTTGTGAAGAGGATGGACAAACAGGACAGACAGGCTACCGTGCTCACAAGCACATGTTCAGGACTGCTCAAGTGTAAGAAGACAGTTGTTTTTTATGAGACAGGGTCTCGTTTTGTAGTTCAGGCTGGCCCTGAACTTACTATGCAGCCCAGGCCAGCCTCGAACTCACAGCAATCTTCCTGCCTCTGCCTCCTGAGTGCTGGGATTATAGGCGTGAACCACCATGCATAGCATTGTGGTATGTGGTCTGGAGATGGAACTCGGGACCTTGTGCTTGCCAGGCAAATGCAGGAACCACTGAGCTAAATCTCCAGCCTTAGGATGAAATCTGAGTTCCACTTGACTCCCAGGTCAGTTTGGAGGTGTATTTGTCAAGGCAGAGGAATAAAAGATAATTCACTGAAACAGTTGATTAGCTTATGTGTAACTTTTATGTATTATGACAGATGTTACATGAGCTCTGTAATCCTACTCTGGGCCCTAAAATGTCAGGGAGGCCTTGCCACCTCTCCAGGAGCCAGCAGGCACCACAGGGCATCCTGACACATATTACTTTGGCATGAAACCACGGGCTCCAAAGTGCCATGTATTTCAGAGCTTGAAAGAAGTAAAAGAAACTCCACCTAAGTTTAGTCACTCGATCACATCGATGTCCCTATTTTTTAGAATGGGGAACCTAGGCTTAAAGAAGTTCCATGACTCGCCTGATGTTTGTTTGCTTTTTCCCTTTTCTGGTCCCTATGACACTTTTGCTAAGGGTCGCTGTGAAAAATGCTTAACCAGCTTTTCATTTCATAATCCTATTAGATAGTGATCAATCTCGAGCAAGAGAGAATCGATATGGCTTCACGTGCAGGGATCAGACCAGATTTCTCATCAGAATTAACTGTCTTGCAGTGCAGCCTCCCCGGATGCACCTCAAAACCAGATCCTGCTCTTTCCCTCCCGTGAGACATCTGTATGCACATTCACCGGAGAGCTGGAATGATGCCATGAGCAGTATTTGTTTTGATGTGGAGGTGTTTGCGTCTTAACCCGTGTGCAACACTAATAGCACAGTGGCAAACATGACACTTTCCCCAAGTGATTACAGAATGCAGAAGGTATTGATGGGGAGTTGGCTATTTATTAACATGGGAAGCACAGTCTCAGGGACTGGGGAATCATGAAGAGTGGCTTTTTAATCCAGATTGTGCCCCATCCTGTTGATAAGCAGAGGTCCGGGAAAGAGTCAGGCACTCCCCTCAGGCTTGGGATGAATCCCCAGGTGAGACATGCTCACAGCCTCTCCCGGTGAGTCAGAGGCACTGAGAGGCTCCTGTGGCTCACGGCTCACGCTTACCTTCCTTTCTCCTCGCCTGTGCAGGACGGAGCCTCAGAGATTGGGTGGGGGTGGGGAGACCTCAGTGGGTACTTCTCTCCTCAGCAGGGAGGTCATCACCTGCCGGGCACCAGTCAGGGCTGCAGCCTCTGAGGAGCCCCAGTGCTGAGAGGGAGGAGGAGGGAGGACTCAGGTTTAGGCCCGGAGCTGGCTGCTCATTCTATGTTTCAGCTGGTCCCTGATTTACTCCTCCAGTGTCAGTTAGGGTGGAAGCAGTCTCCTGAGGAACTGTGCAGTGGGATACTATAGTTAGTGTCCTTTCAGATCCACTCGCAGCCTTCCTCCTACAAGGGGGTACTGGTTTGCATGGAAACCAGTTAGTTTTCAGCATGGTGTGGGGAAAGCAGAGTCCAGAGCCAGATACATCTGGGTTGGGTCTAACTCACCTTTACAGCCAATTGCTTTTCTTCTCTCAGCCTCAATTTTCTCCCCTGTTAAAAGGAAATTGTAATATTAATTTCTATTTAGGAATTTTCAAAGAAAGTGTATCACCACAGAGTGGATTACTATGCAGGAAAAGCGTGGAGGACAAGGGGGTTTTAGTTAACAGTAACTGAAGCAGTTTGAATGGTATGGGGGTAAAGGACTTAAAGATTGATGGAAAAGTGAAAAAAAGTGAATCAAGATTGTGGAGGATTGCATTAATAGCTATGACTACGTGGCTAGTTATGTGGGCCCTCCAGTTCATATATTGAAGTCCTGATTGATAGGCAGAGATTTTATATAGGTAACTAAGGTAAAATGAGGTGACTAGGACAAGCCCCAATCAAATGTGACTGGTATCCTTGTAAGAAGAAGAAATGAGGGCACACACTCCTATGGAGGTATGATGATATAGAGACAGAGAGAAGATGGTCACCAGCATGTCAAGAACAGAGGCATAAAACAGATCCTTTTCTCACAGCCTTCAGGAGAAACTAATCTACTAATACCTTGGTCTTGGGTCTTCCAGACTTCAGATAAAAATGTTTATATTTTTGCGGTAGCAGGGATCGAACTCATGACCATGCACTTGCAAGGCAGGGACAGCGCCACTGAGCCAAATCCCCAGCCTGACACTCCAGAATTGTGAGAAGCTCCTTTCTGTTATGTAAACCACTCAGTCTATGATATATTATCCTGGAGGTTCAAGCAAATGAGCACAGCTAGGGAAGGATCGTCAACAGATAGTGGGATGTTATTTTCATGATCATTGGATTATGGCCTTGGAGAATGCAGAGAACGTACGTTGGTTCGAATACCAGCTCTACCATTTATAGCTTGGACATCAAATACAGAGGTGAGCATGACAGTAGGGTCAGGAAGTGACTTCTTAGAAGGATGAGATTTACTTAGATCTTAGTAGCCTCCAGCCAGACACAGTCTAGAGTGCTATCTCTGAACTTGGCCTTGGGAGGACAACTATGAGCCCTGGCATTGCCTGCAACTCCTTTACTAGTTTTACTTGGTAACATAATTTATATAAGATATAAAATAAAATACAATACATTTTGCCATTGAGGAGTTTTATTTGATCCAAATTTTATTTATTTTTGGCGCGTTTTTAAATGAAATACTATATATTAAAATTCTTAAAATTAAATGTTTAGGGAGGGCAGCCTTAGATTCAAATTAAAACAAATCACAGTAAAGAATTAAGATGATAACTGTAGTTGGGAATATTTTATAGTAATTGACTTTTTTGGGGTTTGTTTGAATGGAGGAGGATCTCCTTAATATGTTGCCAGGCTGGTTTTCAACTCATGATCTTACCTGTCTCAGCCTCCTGGGTAGCTGGAATTATAGGCACATGCCACCATGCCTGATGAAAATTGATATTGCTAAGGAATTGTTTCTTCTTTCTAAGGTATAGTGATATTGTTGTCACTAATTTTTGTCTTTTGTCAGCTCTTACCTATAACAGGCACACACTGATAGGTTCTGTTCAAACCCCCTCTTTGGTTTAGAATTGTTTACTCCTTTGGTAAAATCTAGGGCAAAATTTATGACTATCACTGTCAAACAGTAAAAGTTTTTTTGAAACATATAATCACTGAATATATCCTTTCAGTAAGCTAAGTGACCATTTTGTGTAATAGCAAACTTTGGGATTTAATTTGAGGTTTCTCTGTAACAGAAACTGGCAACTACTCATCAGTCACCCCACCTCACCCCATTTTCCCATTAGAATGAAAGTTCGGATTACAAGGCTGGCTACTGGACTGGGTGTTTCCTAGTCTTCTTTGCAGTTGAAAATGGCCACATGACAGTGCTAGCCAATGAGATGTGAGTAGAAAGGATGTGCCTCATTTCCAAGCATATCTCAAAGACTTCCTGTGAGTGTTCTCACCTACCATCACCTCTGTTCTAGTAGGCTGAAAAGAGCAAGTCCCAGGATATTGTTGAAACTCTATGTTAAAGTTTATCAGCCTGGGTCCTTTAAATAACTGTAGATAGAATAAAGCCATCTGGCTTTTTTTTGCCCAACATGGTCTGTGATATGCACTAGAAATAAACATCTGTTGTGTTGAGCCCCTAAATGTTTGGATCTCTTTGCTACTGTGGCCTACCTGACTGTAAGTGGAACATAGTAGATGTGCTTCAGGAGAAACTAATCTACTAATACCTTGGTCTTGCAGGGATTGAACTCATGACCATGCACTTCAGAAGAGATGCCTGCAGGGGGACAGGGGTACAGCTGCAGTCTTTCCCTGAAAATAAGAATCAGCCTTGAAAACTAGAGGTTAAAAATGCCAGCCCCGAGCTACCTGTCCTGGTCTTACCTACCTGACAGAGTAGCCCCAAGGCAGAGAATAACGAGGGCTCCAAGGCCAGGGCAGGGATGCTATTTTTTTCACCTTTTTTTTGGTTTGACTTTTATTAGTATATATTTGTAGTACATAATGATTCTATTCACTGGAAGGGATTGGTACATGTACATAACATTTTAATTCACTTCATTTTCCTCTTTCCTTTCCCTTTCTTTTATTTTCCAGCATCAGATTCATTCATTTATAAGACTTTATAAAGTTAATTATCATATATACAGATTGAAAAACAGAACAATAGGCCAAAGAATATATAAAACGTGTAAGACAATTGTACTGCTGGTGCTTTTGATCTCTAGTTTTCAAGGTTAATTATTTCGCCGCTGGTCTTTTTTCAGAGAAACATGGCTTTGTACCCCAACACCATGTTCAACTCTATTACTTTACCAGCCGTAGTTTCTGACCCCTCCAGGGCTGGCAGGTTATAAAGATGGGGTACGAGGCAGGAAGTGTCTTACTTGCCTAGAACAGTACAATCTATGGCTTTTGTTGCCTCGTTGCTTCGGTGGCCGTTTCGTGTCTTGCTGCTGTGAGGTGTGCCTGGGAGCTCCTGCTTACTCCTCCAGATCCAGTCTGTCTCTGTCCTGTGCCCTGCTCTCCCAGGCTGATCTGCGTAGGTTGTAGCCAGGGGCTACCTTACCTTTTAGTTTGGCTCGAGTTTGGCCTGTGGAGAGCTATGGAGTAGGGGTGTGGAGAGAGGAGTGGTTGTTTATTTCCCTGGGCATCTGCATGTAGGATCAGTGCTGTCCAGTTGTCTCTCTCCACTAAAGGTCACAGTCCCCGTCGGATGTTCTCTGCCCACACGCTTGCCTGTACCTGAGCTCTGGTTACCACTTTTGCTATTTGCCCCTTAGGATGGCAAGAGCCTTGGCGTGTTAGCAGCTTTGGAGCATAGAACCATTCTCCAAGGTCTACCCCGTGTCGCCCATACTCTTGCACATAATCTCTTCATTATCTTTCCTCAAATGATTAAACATTTTTTCCTGTCCTTCTGCTGGGTCCTGGCAGACACAGTGGGGTTTTGAGATGAAGGGACAGAAGCAGCCATCAGTATGCAATACCCATGATGTGGACAATACATCTGTTATGCTGCTGGCCTCTGATCAGTCCCTCAATTG
The DNA here is from genome assembly GCA_004026965.1 of Petromus typicus. Taxonomy (NCBI): domain Eukaryota; kingdom Metazoa; phylum Chordata; class Mammalia; order Rodentia; family Petromuridae; genus Petromus; species Petromus typicus. Next base: position 24,714 of record PVIR01005989.1, read on the forward strand.
CAGAGCGTTCCATGATCTGTCCCATCTGCCACAGGGCACATCACTGCTCCGAGCGCCTCAGTTTGGAAGGAAGTTCAGAGCCTCAGAGGTTGAGAGTATGGAGAGTGAATCCCTGCAGAAACTAACTTCAAAGCTGTATTCTTCCTGCTGTGTACCTACCTGGGTCACCAATAGCTTTCTCCAAACACTTCTGAGGTCTTTACTCCCACCACTGGCAAGTGGAATAATCCAACTAGAAGTTTTGAGACACATCACTCCTCTTTTCCTTTTAATGGCCAGAGGAGCTTTAATCTACTTACAAGTGTCATTTTCTTCCTCCTTGCTGCCTGTTGAATGGCCAAGGGACATTAGTCCACCACATTTTCCTACTGCCACTTCTGTATTGTTTTGGTGGATAGCCTCTAGGCTGTGCTGACAGGGCCATGACACCTCTTCCTTCTCTATACAGCTCAGCGATGCTCTCCCCTCTCTGAGGAGAGGCTGGAAAGCTACCCCTGATGAGGCAAAGATGGGAAGAGATTGGGCTCATTGCTGATATGCTTGAAATCTCCAAGTTCCAACAAGCAGGCTATGGTCAGTTTGGCCACCCTTGTTGGAGATGCCTGAAAAATGGTGGAAGTTATTGAGCACCAACTGTATGTCCAGCCCCATGCTAGTGCTGTGTATTAAAATTAGATGCTGTCATAATGGGTGTGTCACTGTTTTGTATTTTCTGTCAACCTTAGAAGTGACATAAGTCACTAAGTTTAAAAATGATATGTTCGTATTTTAGTGTGGCTAGAAGTCTACAAGGATTCTGGAAGTCTCATTATTTTAAAATTATTTTAAAAAGTAGGTCAATGCATTGTGTACTGTCTACAAATAGTAGATATGCAATATGTGTTTATTACCTGAATGATCGTATACAGTATTTAGTTTAAACTTTTTTTTTTTTTTTTAATCAGGGGAGAAAGACAGTTCTATCAATTACCAATTAATGACATATCCAGGGCCATCAGCAGGGTCCAGGCTGGACCTGAGAGCTCTTGGTGTATCCACTTCTTTCTTCCTCTTGTTCCTTACAGCATCTGTCCCATCTTGTGCCCAGGGAATCAGTCCGAATGCATAGATAGGGAAGATGTGAGGGGAGGGCTTGTGCTTCTAAATGTTAGGGAGACGCCCCAGATGGGCAAGAAAACTTTGGGGACACTGCCATGCTCTCTGAATGTTTCAGATGATGACACCAGAGTCCAGATCTGGGGGTCCTCGGGGCCACCCTGGCACCGAGGTCCGTGAAGATCACATTTATTACCTTTCAGTCCCACAACATGGTTGTGCCAATGAGTGTACAGTTTCAGCGCCCTCTACTGGTCTAAGCAGCACTGACATTCACAGGGTCTGTCACGCGGTGAGCATACAGGTGCATGCTTGAGGAAGGGACCTGGGTGTAACATTTCCCCACAGCCCTCCGAGCCCCTGCCCTGGTGTTCACATAATAGGGCTCAGTCACTGAGTATGGGTGTGAACTGAGCAATTGGCCTTGGGAATTTTAGGCAATGCAAACACAAAACTATCAACAGTCCTTTAACTCTTCATAGTTCTGTAAATGCTTTCACTAACATTATGTGCATCATTTCATGTATTTGTTCTCATTTGAAGTCACTGCAGGTGTAGATATTTAATTTCACTATCAAACCAGGTTCAGAAATAACTGTACTGGAGCATGAATTTAAGAAAAAGGAAACAAAACAGAAGGAGTAAAACCCAAAACCAAAACCACAATTCATCAACCTAGGACCAATTTCCCAGGCATGACCCACGGTCCACCTTCCTCCATCCCAGTTTTT
>PVIR01005989.1:26639-68929 GCA_004026965.1 Petromus typicus
CCTACCCCTCCCCTCTTCTCTCCTCTCAGGGAATTGAACTCAGAGAGCTTTGGGCTGTGCCCCAGCTTTTTCAGTTTTACTTAGACACAAAGCCTCACTGAGTGGCCTAGGTGGGTCTTGAGCTTGTGATACCCTTGCCTTAGCCTCCCTAGTAGCTGAGATTACAGCTGTGCACCACACACCTGGCCTAGTTATCTTAGCAGTTTCTTTGCTCCCTTTGTTCTCACAGGTTTAGCTGTCTCCTCTTGGATGATTCGATAGACCTGCATTATGTCACTTCTTACATTGTATCGCAATGATTACCTTGTTCCATCTTTTCAGACTGAGTCTCTTGAGAGTGGGGATATTTTATTATCTCTACAGCTTGGTACCCCATGGGCTTTGGATGCATATCTGTTAGATGGGGAGACCCACCCAGAGCATGTGCTGGCTAGTGGATCTTTGGTGGGCTGGCACTTATTAATGCTATTGTTCCTCACTTGCTCCACATCAATGCCAAGAATACCAGGTTTCCTAGTGGAGAGACCAGCATAGACAGCCAAATTTCTCTCAGCAAAGCCTTGCTTCTGTGTGATATTGTTTGCCAGGTAAAGAATAAATCTCAAATTTTACAACTTGTGTGCATTACTTTCTGATCAGACCTCTCATTCAAAACACATACAAAACAAGGACAAAAACCCACAAAAATTCATTCTCTTGGTAAACAATAAAATACTTAGGAAGGATTATGGAAGATTTGGCTACTCAGGATATACTTGGCTGTGTGTTCTAAGTTGTCTTTTTAAAAAATAATTGACTCTGTAGACAGTAGATAAGACACATGAGTGTGTGTGTGAGTGCGAGTGTAGTGCGAGACACAGTGTAGCTAGAGTGGGTGAGCTAACCAGCAGGCTGGCTGAGGTTTCAACCCAGCTGGACTGTTCAGCAGCTGTATCACCCAGAGAACCAGGAAAATGGTGCTAACAAGATCTACACTGGCGCTTGTGGGAGGATGTAGGTGGATCAGAATGGCAGTGGAATCTCTGAAGGGCAAGTTGGCCTAACAGGATCCCTTGCAGTTCCTAGAAATCCCTCTCTAGTGAAGCCTTGTGCATGTGCGCCGTCCCTTTTTCTGTGGCATTAGACAGTGCTGCCTATTCCTGTGTCTGGCACTTGTTTCTATCTTGCAGAGAAATCACTGGGTGAATTAGCTAGATGGGTCTTGGCCTTTCGGGAAGACCTTGGGGACAGTCTGGATCTCCATGGCCTCTCTGCTCTGCTTCTGATTCTCTCTGTCAGGCTTGTGACACGTGAAGCTCATCTCCAAAGTTACAGGAGGAAAGGATTATTTAGCTCACAGTGTGTGTTGGTTTCAGTCCATAGTCGGCTGGCTCCCAGGCAGGGCAGCACGGCAGAGGGGTATGGAAGCAAAGAAACAGTCCATGACAAGGCCTTCAGAAGGCAGCAAAGCAGCTTTCATTTTCCCTTTATGTTCTACCCAGCCTACTTGCCTTTTGGATGTGCCACCCACACCCACACCCACACCCTGGGTGGAGTATTCTCAACCCCAGCACTACACCCTTAGCCCCAGCATCACATCCTTAATGCCAGAAGCACACACCCTAATCCATCTGCTTTTGAAACTCCCCACCATTGAGCACATTGAAACTTCAGGGAGACATCCGGATACAAGCCACATCTCTCTTCAGCCCTTCCTCCTGGCCAAAGGTGTGAGTTTGACCAAAGGTGCGGCACTGAGGGAGAGTGAAAGGACATGGGTCTCACAACGCTACCTCCACCCCTGGGAAGCAGTGGAAGTGACAATCCTCTCTGACTTCAGTTTCCTGTACAAAGATGTGAAATGTTGCACTACCTTACAGAGCGGCTCCTAGGATGAAATGACAAAACCATCGAATTATCCAGTACAGGCCCTGACACAAGCTCAGAAATTCAGTCTTTCTTGTAAATATCATGAACTTTCTGAACTCTGAATAAATAAAGACCTGAATAAATAAAAATTTGCAGAGGAGTTTGGCTCCTAGGAGTGAGAATGATTTCTTAGGTTCTCCCAATAGGATCAGAGAGGCAGCCAGATATGTGGGAATGGCTGCTTTCCAGTTCTTCATTTCCAACATGCATTGATACGAGGTGCACTGCTAATGGCAGCTACTTAGGAAAAATAAACGTCAGTTACCAATTAAGTCTGTACATCTCCACCTCACACTCACTCCAAGTGCACTGAGGTGCTGTGGAAGGACGGGGGGGGGGGTGTCACTGGCTGCTCACACAAGGTGAGAAGTGATAAGAGCCCACGTGATCAGGTGTCTGCCTTGGTGACTGATCTGAAATATGGTGACAGGCCCCAAACACTGGCCTATAGGCTCTTCCAGGCACAGATGAGGAGTACTGGGAGCTCAGCTCCTGCTTCTTTTCTCCAAAAATCTCTTTGTTGGGGCCCCTGTTCTCTGCAGTCTGCTGCCCCAGAGCTGAGCTTCATGGAGGTGGGCACACGTCTCAGGGTCTGCTCTACCAAGGGCGCAGCTGGTGGCTGCAGAAGAGTCTCTACTGCCGGACTTCCTCATGCTACCAGCTTCCTTGTCCCCTTGCAGTTGGGTTGGGAGGGTACTGCAGCCTGCACAGTACCCTCCGTTGCCTTAGTCCCTGACCCACGCTGGTGCCTTGAGCTTCTCCCTCCTGTGTTCCTTGCCTCAGGAGAACAGAACCCGTATGAGGCACCTCAAACGATACATTAGGTCTATCAGAGACAAAGGTGGTAGAAGCCTGGATGACAAAACAGAGGTTGCGAAGTCACACAGAGTTTATTACTTGGAGGAAGCAGCTGCCATCCCAGAGCTGGGCAAACAAGAGAAGGTGGGGTTCTGTCAGAATCTGGGGTAAGGAGGGGCCAGTGCAGGAGCAGAGGCCAAAGAGGACTATTGCTGCTGAGGTTGGGTGGGGGATCACCAGAAGAAGAAAAGAGGGTGTTGAGAAACAGACGAAGAACTGTGGCTTCTCCTTTTCTCTGGCCACCGACTCCCTCCCAGCGTCTATGATGGGGAACTTGTGTGGAAGTCAGAGGAGCCTGAGTGTGACAGCAGTGTACAGGGGTGAGGTGGGACAGTAGGTAAGTCCACTTGGGCAGTCACAGATCTTTATTTGGGGTCTGTGAGGTGCCAGCCAGCCACTGTATGAGGCTGAGGAGTGACACAACTGAAAGGTTTCTACCCTTTAGGAGCCGGCATTTTAGTTGGAAGCTAGTCAATAAACATATGAGAAAGTCAGATATACACTATCTCAGATGATAAGAGTTAGAGAAAAGTAAACAGGGAAGGGGGAAGGGAGTGGTGGGGTTTGGGGGGGGTCAATAAAGAAGCAGTGTTTATTTTATTTTTTATTTAAACATTTTTTTAGATGAAGTCTCCTTATATAATTCAGATTGACCTTGAATTCACTATGTAGTCCAGGCTGGCCTCAAACTCATGGGATCCTCCTGGCTCAGTGTCTCAGTGGTACAACCTGTGCCACCACACCTGGCTGGAAGTAGTGTTTAAAGGAAGACCTGGAGGGAGCATGGCAGTGAGCTCCGAGGTCATCGGGGAGGAACACTGTAGACAGATACAGCAAATACAGAGACTGAAGCCTACGGTGGTCAGGGAGCAATAAAAAGCCCTGGGCAGAATGAGAAAGAAAGAGAGAGAGGGAGAGAAAGAGAGAGAGAGAGAGAGAGAGAGAGAGAGAGAGAGAAGGAGAAGAGAGAGAGAGAGAGAGAGAGAGAGAGATGGAGAGAGAGAGAGAGAAGCAAAGCAGGTGATATGGACAGGGGCACATGGCTGCCAAATTTGAACTCCAGAAGAAAAAAACTGGGGACTCTCACAATAGAAAGACCACCTAAAACTCTATGCTGTCTTTTATTAGGTCCTGGGCCCTCTTGACTGCTGACTGGGCTTTTGTGCATTTTTGTCCTCCTTCCACTTCTTGGGATCTGTCAAGCAGCACAGAGGCTGGGGCTGGCAGACAGACCTGATAGTGCAGCCTTTGTAATAACTTTGGCTTTCATTTGAAGTGAAATGGGAAGGGAAATGGGAAGGGAAATGGGAAGCCATTTTCCCATCAGGCTGCTTGATACTCTCTCCCCCCTCCCTTACTCCAGTCAAGACTGCTGGTCTACCTTGAGTCCTAGCTCAGTAATCAGATTACCCTGCTCCCTCTCAGCTCACACACATTCTTTACTCACTGTTGTCTTCCTGAAAACAGGATCCCTGTCTACGCCACACATCTGGCCAGTGTGGCCCATACTGGATGAGTACATGAGCAATTAAGCAGATCCTCACACATTAATCACCAGCGTGGTGACAGGTTGACTCATTCAATGTCAGTGCCCAGCAGGTGTGCACAGTCAGTCCCACTAGCCAGTTGGAGTCAGCTAAACAATACAGCAGGTACTTGGTGAAATTTTTCCACTCGTAGCAATCTCTGTGAAAACTGAGGGGCCGAGGTGTGACCACACAGATGTGTCCACTCCACTGCTTTCTGATAATAATGGAGCCCCCCCATTTTATTAGTGATGAAAGGTTTGTTGGAGATAATTGTATTTTTAGCAGCACAGTTAATGAACTAGCTAAGCATCAATAGATGGAATCATAAAACCATTAAACACCAAGAGCAATAATGGGAAACTGTGTCTGGTGGTAATGAAATTAAGTGTCTTTATGAGGTCACTTTATTCCTTTTCTCCTCAGCTCTCTTGCCCTCCTGAGCACATGGTGGCTGCTGCTCCTAATTGCTGTTTCACTATAATGCACAATGCTATCCATTTTGTGTTTTAATTCAATGTATTTCTAGGGCCTTCAGGATCATTAAGCTCTCCACCAAGAGAGCGCAATAGAAGTGGCAGTTACTGGAGTGGTGTAGGAGAATGAGGACAGAGAAGTTGGGAAGGAAGGAAGGCAGTACTGAGCTTCAGTGATGTGTTCCCATGTTTAGGGTTGGTGCAACCTTGGACTCCAGGCAAGGTCTTTCCCAGAGGGACTTTGTGGCCATGGTGATATCTATACTCAACCTGTACCTGGTAGTTTTGGGACACATTCATATGCACAATTTCCTTCAAGCCCGTGAGGATCTTGGAAGATGTGTCTTTTATTCTCACTTTTCAGATGGGGAATCTGACTCTCATGGAACTGCTCAGGTGCTCAGTGCTGATCAGAGGCCAGAGCTGGCCTGTCTACCCTGAGCCTGATGGATACTGAGCCAAACTACTTACCAGTGCATTACACCTTGTCTAGTGAAGTCTGTGCTATCTTTACTCAACCCTGCAATCCAAGTATTAATTATTGAGTGTCTGCTCTCTGCTGTGGATCTGATGAATGCAACAGACCCCTTTCCTAGCCTCAAGGACTTAGAGGTAGTTGGGAAGACTTAAATGAGCAACAATATGCTGTGGATTACGTGGCACTACAGAGTGAGTCCCTTGCTGGGCCAGCTGAGGCGGGAGCCCCCATTCTGTTCTATAAGTCAGAGGGGCTTTCCTGTAGAAAGTAAGTTTGAGTTGAGGCCTGAAGTTTGGGAGCTAAATAGGATGAGGAGGGGAAGACTGAGGAGGCCAAGGACATCATGCATGAGGATGTGGCTGGAACATAAGCGGCAGCAGTACTCGAAGCACTGTTTATTTAGGATGTAGCATCCATGTATATGACTAAGAGGCCGATTTAATTATGGGGTGAGGAAATAGAAACCCAGGATGTCTCTCTGGTTCCTGACTTTGCCACTCGAGGTGTGATGGTGCCATTTACTGAGATAGCTCCACCGCTGATAGTCCTTTGGAAGGAGCTGCATGATGGGTGAGGATGGATTACGATAATGAAGGACTATTTGACATGGTCTCCATGTGTTACAGTGAGGCAGTTTGGTTGGCCAGGCCTCACGGTATCTAAGGGTCAAGACATCAGTTGAAGCCCTGATGCAGACATGGTTTGGTTCCTTCAGAGTCTCTCGTACAACCTGTGAACACTAAATTTGTTTCTATCCCACTGAGGAATTGAAAAGAGAGAAGGAAACTTCAAAATGATAGTGCCCAGCTGGAATGATAAGGCTAAACACATGGAAGTTAAAAGGGGAAGATGTAAATCACAACCCTTAGGTTTACAAAAATGGTTGTTCAGGTCGAGGATAAAGGTCTGACCTAACAGCAGCTCATCTTGGTAGAACCTACTGCAAATGGTTGGTTGAATTCTGACCAGTCAGTAGCAGCCTAGGGCTGTCTTCCCACCTCCAGTGCAGTCTTAATGGATGAATTATTTTGGTAGAGGATCCCACAGAAACTCATGAATTTTTGTTTCAGAAAACAACTTGTAGGACAGGTGTAGCAACCAGGTAGGACAGAGGCCAGCTCCAAGATGTCCAGGCAGGGCAATCTTTAGCCTGTGTTTAGAGGACTGTTAAGAGTATGGTCTGAGAGTGTCCCCCAAATACATGGGAAACCCAGAAGCCAGGGGTGTGATTACTAACCAACCAGGGGATTCAGAGAGAGGAATGTGTTTGGGCTGAGAGTAGAAGGAAGGCTTAAAGAAATGATAAAGAGTAAAACATCCAGAAAATCCAATGGTTGATTAATTTGTTTCAGTTGTATGTGTGAGCTTCGATAGCAGGTGTAATCCTGAACTATAGGATATGCTAAGAAACAGTAGCCTCCATAAAAATAGCTCAGGTGACAGGTGCTCAGAGGGCAGTGAGGAGTGACCAAGAGGTCTCACAGGTGAGAAAGATTTTGCTCAGGTCCTTGACTTAAGGGTCCAGGATGGTGCCACTGGCCAGGTAGGAAATGATGTCAGCTGAGACTTCAGGAATATGGTGGCAGAGGTAGGGCCAAGGCCAGATTGGGGACAGAAAGGGTGGAGGTCCTTAGATAAGCTCTTACCTGGGGAAACAGAGCTGATCAGAGTTTCCCGAGGTGGAGTGAGCAAGGACCTCGTGTCCATGACTTTGCTCCTCGTGGGTCCTCTCTTGGTAGTGAGTCTGTGTGCTGAGGTGAGTGCTAGGGAGCAGGAAGGAGGGAAACTGAAAGAACAGTCACTGGGAGAGAGATCCTAGTGACTTCTGATGGAAACTCAAATTAAATGGGATAGGGATATGAAGAAATTTTCGTATGCAACCCCTCCCACTTTCTTCTCCCTCCTTTTCTGTGGCCTGAATTTGTCCATCCACACCTAAAAATGTATGCATTGGAGAAATCCTGAGTGCAATAGTGTTGTGAGCTAATAGAAGATTAGGTCCTGAAGCATTCACTCTAGAGAATGGGTTAATGTGATTATTACAAGGGCATTGGGGAGAGGGCTCTCTCTCTCTCTCTCTCTCTCTCTCTCTCTCTCTCGTCTTTCCCCCTTCTGCCGTGTGAGGGTGCAGCACGACATGTGTATCAAGGAAGAAGGGCTGGCCTCAGCAGATGCCTGCTGGACATCTTCGCCTTGTATATTTCAGCCTTGAAATTTCTGTTCAGCTGAGTGTGCTGGGGCATACCTGGAATCCCAGCACTCAGGAGGCTGAGGCAGGAGGCTAGGAAATTTAAGGGAAGCCCGGGCTACATAGTGAAATCAAGGTCAGCCTGGACTGTAGAATGAGACCTTGTTTAAAAAAAAATCTTTTTTTCCCCTGCTCGTACACCCAGTTTGTGGCATTCTGTTTTAGCAGCACAAAACAGGCTAAGAGACCCACCTCCCCCTGCCATTGTGGAGAAATTGCTGCATAGCAGGCACTCTCTGAAGGGGTGGAGCTGCACAGACAATTAAAGTACAGTTCTTGCTCCCTCTCCAGGAGCTTATAGTCACGACACATGAATAAGTACGACAGCCCTTGGATTTTAAGATGCACTTTCCATCTAATAACAGCTTTTCAGAATGAAAACCACTACCATACTAAATGTACACATTATTTTCAAAACATCCTAATTTTAGAAATGTTCACATGTGAAAAAAATGTGTGTTTTAAAATTGAGCAACATGAGCAGAGTAATCATTATCACAATGGGGTGGGTACAGTGACCTATCAGAATACAAAAATGCGTGAAGAAATGTGTCTTGGAAGTGGTATTTACAGCAGCACGATCACTATCACAACGGGGGTGGGGACGAGGTACCAGGGCACCCACTGGAAGGCGCTCTCAGTGCTGCTTGGGGACGTCACAAAAGGTTCTTTTCAGGATATGGGGCTGGAAGCCTGCCTTCAAGGCTGACAGTGGTGGACAAGGGTGGGCAAAGAGGACAAAGAAAGAGGCTCCAGGCAGAGGGGTGGTGTCTGCAAAGAAAGCAGACAAAGAAAGGTGTGATGCATTCTGGGAGCCGCTGTTCACCATTATCATGATTGTTACTATCGCGGTGGAGCAGAGGGGGGCCTTCGTGTGGAGAGGGACCAGCCTCATCACAGAGACAACAGGGAAGGAGGTGTGAGCACTGTGATGTGATAGAATGTGGCTCTTCATAAACCTGCCCATCTCCTGAAAAGTTTTTATCTTCTGTTTACAAAAGTCATAAACTGATTTCCTAGTGCAAAAATTATGTCTTCTCATATAGTAAGAAAATGCAACAGATTTCAATCAATAGACTCCAAAATTTTTCATTAAGCCCGCGTGCTTACTTCCTTAAACCTTTTCTCCAGGGGAAGTGTGCCCTTTAGAAGCGATTGATTGTGTTGCCCCCATTGGCACAAACAGTCCTTGAGCTTGCTTTCTTTCTTCCTCCTGGTTGTTGTCAAGCAGCTGCTCTCAGCTGAAATATCAGGCAGGCATCAAGAAATACCTTTTTAAATTCAGATTTGTGCACAGGTGAAGCTGTTTCTGAATTGCATCCATGCAAAATAACCTTTGAGTATCAGCATGATAAAGATGCCATTGGCATGAAATTCATCACCCAGAACCCCAGGTTTGGGAGAAAGCTATGATAGTGAAAGAAAGCCCAATAAAGAGATCAAGCCAAGACAGTACATGTGAATTTGGGGTGTGGAATCAGAGAATGGGCTCATTCAATTTCCGCCACTTGCTAATTGCCTATCTCAGGGATAGTACTCCTTTCTAAGTAGACAAATAGCCTCTCTAAGCACCAGGTCCTCAACTGTTATGTGGCTAATAAGAAGAGTGGTACTTGATTACCTGGGACACCCCTCCAGACTGCCTCAGTGCTCCTTAGGGGATGGACGCTCTCGGGTTGGAGAAACCCTCCTCTGATACTTTGTGTTCACGATAAGCTCACTGCACTGTGCACTCAGAGAGGAGAATCACTTTGCTGTTTCTTCTTGTTCCGTCTGTGCTCTGGGAAGGCCCAGGGCCACAGAAAACCTGCATGAGTAGAGGATGTGACAGAAGTGGCACCTGGTGGGAGTCACCAGTTGGCTCTTTTTGGTGGTTCTGTCCCTGGAGCTTCTTTGGAGCATATTTCCTCATCTGTGAAATCAGACTGTTTACTTGTTGATCTTTTGGGCCCTGTTTTAACTTTACTGTAGTTGCTACAATAACAATTAAGAATAAGCATACTCATTGCTCAGTGTTTTCCTTGTGTAAGAGGTGCTCCAGTAAGGGTTTGACATACAGGACATCATTTAACCCTCACAGTAACGCAGTGTTATTCATGCTGATACTTTTCCACTTACTAGATGAGAAACTGGGGCTTACAGTTGCTGTGAACCTCACCCTGAGACACTCAATTGCTAAGTGATTGAACTAGAATAAGGCCACGTCTCTGATTGTGCAGACCCCAAAATTTTATGCATGGTCTTAGTTCAGGCTGCTAAAACAAAATCACACGGACTACCGGCAGTTCAATCAGGAAACACAGGTCCCAGTTTTTAAGGTGCAGACAGAACCTAATCAGAGCCTTTTTGCAATGGCTGGGGTGTCAGTGAGCGATGAGTCAGGTGGGGAATGTCTTACTCACTTTCTTTTTTTTTTTTAGGTTTTTTGAGACAGGGTCTCGCTTTGTAGTTGAGGCTGGCCCTGAGGTCAGCCTCAAACTCACATCATAGCAATCCTCCTGCCTCTGCCTCCCAAGTGCTGGGATTACAGGCGTGAGCCACTACGTCTGGCACTGTGGTATGTGGTACTGGTTGCTGCTGGGTGTGAGTCTCCACGTCCAGTATTGTATGTGGTTACCGAGGATCGAACCCGGGTCCTTGCTTGCAAGACAGGTCCGAGCTTGCAAGACAGGCGCCGGAACCACTGAGCTAAATCCCCAGCCCCCCTTACTCACTTTGTTACCAGAATGGAATAGTGGTTACCAGATAGTGGCTGGAGGGGGTAGAAGCAGGGTGAGATGGGGAAAGGTTGGTCACTGAGTACAGTGTGACAGCTTGATAGGAGAAATAAGTACTAGTGTTCTGCTGCATAGCTGGACAAATATATTTAATAATAGTGCACTATATTTCAAAAAGAAAAGAGGATTTTGAATGATTTCACTATGAGAAAATGATAAATGTTGAAGGTGATAGTAGTACTAACAACCCCAATTTGATCATTACCCAATGTATACATGAACTGATGCATCACCTTGGATATGTTAAAGATGTACAATTATTATGTGAATTGAAAGAAAGACACAGATGATTGGTCATAAACAGTTAAGCATCATATCCTATAATAAAAAGTCCAGGGTTGCACATCTCCATGATGCCCCGCAGGCCCAGGGCCCCTCCCTCTTTTTACCCAGTGGACTTTATTGTGGGGTCCGCTTTCCTTGTGGGAGCAAATTCTTTGAATTTCAAGACATCAGACCTTAGCCACATCCATATCACTTTAGGTTCAACTGGTTAGACTGAGCCAGGTTTGCACTGTACATATCAGACTGCCAGGACAAGTGGATGACCGTGGCACTTCAGACTGCTAAAGATTCCACTCTGCACTGGGGACTGGGGCCACCTCTGCTAAGGAGCAGATATGTAAATTAACCCAGGGTCCACTCAGGCTCTTTGGATTTGTTCTACCATCCAGTGGGCTTCAGAGTCAGGATTTCTTAGGCCCACATATGCACTGAGAAGAGGCTATAGGAACCGGCACAGGATTGCCGACTTCTCATTTTTAACTGCTGTGTTAGTGATTTCCCTTCTTGCTGGGACAGAATACCCAATAGCCATGACTTAAGGAAGGAGAGCTTACTTTGGGCCACGTATCAGTCTCCAGGGCAGGGCATGGCAGAGGAGTGTGGTGGAGAGCTGCTCCCCTTATGGCATCCAGGAAGCAGATTGAGAAGGAAGGGCATGAGGAGGGAGGTAACTTTTGGGCCATGCCCACCGTGACCTGCTCATTTAGACCAGGGCCACCTTTAACCCCAAGCCGGGGATCACGGCCCATAATCCAGTCACCTTCTCCAATCATCCACCTCTGAGTGGATGAGGCTTTGGGAGAAGATCCAAATATAACCATAATGACCCCAAGCCTCGTGTGTTCAGATGGCGATTGGGTTACAGGGTCAGTATAGGTGGTTTGCTGTGGAGGGTTGAGTCTGGTCCCTGGGCCGTAGCCTGAGAGGGTTATTCTCTTCCTAGTTCCTGCCTCCTCACTCTGTTTCCTGGTGGTCATGAGGTGTGTAGTTTTTCTTCGGCTGTTATTGTCTGCCATGGCTTCTTGCCTGGAGCCAGCCAACTACAGAAAAAAAGTATAAGCCCAAATAAACCTCTCCTCTTTTAAATTGTGGGTGCTGGTATTTTGTCCTAGCAATAGGAAAGTGACTGAGACACCTAGTAAAGCTATTAAAAAATAACCATCTACACCTATCATTTCATCAACAGTACATTTTCAAAGCAAAGAAGAAAGCAACTTTAATGAGCTCAGCAGTATAAAAATGTACTCCCCCCCCCCATGTCTCTAATCTAGGAAACACTTCCTTGGACTACTGAGACCCAGGTAAGACAAAGGCTCATAACTGAGGCCCACTCCCACCCCCACCACAAGGTTTATAGATTAGGAATAGGCATCAATAAACTCAGAGATGGGAAAATTATAGCTTTATTTTGCTGTCTTCTTTGTGAAATGTAAAATTTCCTTCGATTACAAATGTGACAACAAACTAGAAGTATTAGCACGACCTGTGATTTCTGTCATCAATGGAAATCACAAATATTTTCATATCACATTACAGTGGCTGTAAGCATCTGGAGTTTCATTTACGCCCACCAGTATTTTGAAGTCACAGCAGCTATGAGACTAGCTGCCAGACAGGGTGTGATTGCAAGCGCCCTTACAGGTGCTCCTGGAACACAGCTCGCCACCTCCTAACCTGGCAGCTCAGTGCTTCAGCAGGGCAAGTGCTAAACAGTGAATTATTGAGGGTTCTCATGTGTGGGACCCAAACCATCCAGTATTCCTTTACAGAAATTGTTTAGGATGGATATACAGAAGTAAAGGAATTATTTTCATAGTCTGCTAAAGTTTTGCAAATCTGAATCATTCAAAACTGAATTTTGAGCTCCCTGTAGGTAGGTAGGCTTGGGAGGGGCAGACCAGTGCAAACATGTCTGGTCGCTGAAGCTTGCTGTCAGAGTAGATATTTAAAACAACTTCCTACGATTGGTGACAGATGGCGTAGTGATGTGGGTCAGGTGGTTGGTAAGCTCTGTGTGAAGCAGGAGTGTTTTCCTTCATTTGCTTTTCCTTCTTTACTCTTATTTATAAAATGTCTATGTTATAAAGTACAGTTTAACATGCATGGTATGCTATTCAAATAGTGTTCTTGTACTTTGATTTTGTGAAAATATCACACATTAAAAATGCATTTGTTAGGAGCACTGATAATATCACAAATAAGAACCTTGATTTTTAGTTGGTTCATGCAAAACTTTGCATTTAAGGTTTGCATTCACAAATGTTCTGTTGTTTAAGTAGACTTGGCTTTATAGGTTGCTTGATGTTTTTGAATACATCTTTTAGTTTTCTTCCTTTGGACTAAATTTCTGGGATATGATTTTAATGTATTGTGGAGAAGTTCTTTTCTGGTCAAGGCTATTTGGGGATTCTGTTACCTGTATATTGAATTCTTATTCTAGATTTGGGAAATTTTCTGCTATGATTTCAGTGATAAACATGTTTTATGTATTTGGTATCATCTTCTGACCTCCTCTAACTTTTGTCATTCTTCAGGTGGTTTTTTGAACCACTTAGCAGCTGTTAGGTTCAGCTTCCATGACATCTTCTTGATTTTATGGTTTCACTGAGTATATGATCTCCAGTATAAACTTCTCTTCAAGTTCCAATAGTCCCACCTTAAGATTGGTCATTTCTGGGGCCAGGGATTTAGCTTAGTGGTTCCGGCGCCTGTCTTGCAAGTGCAAGGACCTGGGTTCGATCCTTGGTAACCACATACAATACTGGGTGTGGAGACTCATGCCCAGCAGCAACCAGTCCCACATCCACATGCCGGGCGTGGTGGCTCACACCTGTAATCCCAACACTCGGGAGGCAGAGGCAGCAGGATTGCTGTGATGTGAGTTTGAGGCTGAGCTCGGGGCCAGCCTGGACCACAAAGTGAGACCCTGTATAAAAAAAAAAAATAAATAAATAAAAAAGATTGGTCATTTCTGTTACTCAGACTTCCAAATGAATATTTTCTTTTTCTTTCTTTCTTTTTTATTTTTTATTTTTGTGGTACCAGGCATTGAATTTGGGCCTTTGTGCTTGCAAGATATGCATGGTACCATTTGAGCTAAATCCCTAGCCCAATTGAATAATTTCATAATCAATATTTCTGCTTGATTTCTTTTCATATTCTCTAATGCTCTACAAAAGTGGTCACTCATATCTTGCATTATTTTCTTTCAATCAACTTTTATGTATTCTTTAAGCAGGTTAAATATTTCACTAATTAAATCCTTTATCTGTTTATTTACATTTTCCTGAAGAGCACTGAACATCTTGCATATTTGCTTTAGTTTCTTCTTTGATCACTTCATATATTTAGCTGTACTATTTTTGAGTTCTTTGGCCGTTAGCCATTTTTGGTGGGTGATGGATGAATCGTCCATGGGTGGTGAGATTTCTGTGGCATTTATCAGGTAGGCAGTGAGTGGTGGGGTGGATACCACCTGGCCACAGACCTCTGCGGAGTTTGGGAAGGTGGTGGGAGAGTGATCACCGTGGCATCGCTCCAGGGTCTTTTCTCCAACCCCTCCTTACACTGGTTGCAGGCACTGCATTGTTGATGCACTAGGCTTTTTCCTTCAAGGGTTTAGATCGTTTCCTAAGATGTCATATTTGCTGGACCTAGGCTCTTAACTGTGCCCATATTACTTCTCTTGTATGAGAAATTAAATGTATAAATGAGGTCCAGAATATAAAATAGATGTTATGAAACAGGAACAAAGTGTTCAGAGGGAAAAGGGAAAGCAGTGAGAAGTAAAGAGGGGAAAGAAAAAATCTGGTGGTGAAACTTTAAAAAATGGAAGCAAAGCTTATGTATATAGGGGGCAGGGTGGCAGAGAGGGCAGAGGAATGGAAAAAAATGAGAATCAAGATATACCATGTGCAAGTACAAATTTATAACATTGAATGTGACCATAATGTACATATAAAATGTATCAATGAACTCAATAAATAATAATAATAATAATAATAATAATAATAATAATAATAATAATAAAAACTCAGTGCTGTGGTTAGGGAACAGTTCTGTTCCTTTTTTTCTGAATACCTCCAATACTAGAGTTCATCTGGTAGACTTCTCTTTCAAGTTGCATCTTCTGTTTGAGTGTTTTGTTTGCTTCTGATTCCGAGTATCTGTGGATGCTGGTGAATATCTCCAGGCAGCTTGTGAATGCTAGTGCTGCTACCCATCCTGATGAACCCCAAAGAACATCATTGAAGTCAATATATTTTGTTCTAGTTTTATTTTTTATAGACCTAATTGATCTTGCATTGGCAAAAAAGAAAAAACAAAAAAGAAAAAAGAAAGGTCCAATGAAAACTGCGTCTCTGGCTTCATTTATATTAAAAAAGTAGTGGGACAAAAAGTCATGATGACACTTTCTTCTTTTGTAGAAAACTCTTTGAGAATGGAGGGTTGAGGCCTGGAGATTGAAAAAGTACCTCTCTTATAACCATTTAAAAAATGTACCCAAAGAAAATGAGGAGTTCTGTGTGCTTGTATAGGAAGGAAATTCAATTTGAAAAAGCTGTGATACTTCTTACCCATGAACATGCAGTTTCTTGAACAGCTTCTCTGGAAACATTCTTGAAGCTTCATACCAGATGCTGGACAAAAGAAGCCTCACACTGCTGGAGAAACTTTATGTAAAAGCACTGTATACTGGGAATGTGGGGTAATTTGTGAGCTGAATAGGGGCACCAACTGGAAGAGGTTCCCTTGTCCAATGAGGCATTTTCATGAAGAATAGCTGGCATATCTTGACATGTTTTGTTGTTGTTTGGATACAAGTTTCCCATTGGAGACTCCCATGCTATAGACTTAGTTACCCAAGGTGTTGTTGGAAGTGGTGGAACTTTTGGTAGGTGGGATGCAGTAGCAAGAAGTTAAGTACTATATATTCCTCAAGGGAATATTCCGACCTGTGCCTCTCTTTTTCTTTTCTGGATGCCATGAGCTAGATGAGCAGAATCTCATGGTCTCATGCCTTGTGATATCACTGGGGTGTACTAACTTGCCATCGTCTCAGAGCAAAGAGGCTGATCAGTCATGGAGTAAATCTTCCAAACCTGTGAGCCAAAGTAATCTCTCCCTCCTTGCGTGCTGCTTACGTTAGGTCTGTTACAGTGATGAAAAGCCGCCTAACACACCTTATGAAGGAACTGGCAGCTTTGTCATTCCCTTCAGCAAGACACTGGATGAAACGACAGCTATCTTTCCACTCTCCACCTGTTGTTTTATTCATGACATGCCTGTTGACAACAATAAAGAAGTGTTCTTGTTTTGTGAATGCCTTTGGAAAGAAGAAGATGGCTGATGTTTTGGAAATGTGTGTGTGTGTGTGTGTGTGTGTGTATCAAACAAAACTGACAGGACAGGTAAGTTTCATATCCAGCACAGATGGCGCTCCTGTGATGCTTGGTTGTGCACCTGACTTTTCTATTGACTGTTTTCCATGATAAGCAAACACCTTGTGTTGTTTTCACATGTTCTATACAACTTAGACATAGAATGGTTTTTCTAAAAATCCTGAGAGGTTTTTGTTAAAAGTTGGTCTCTGAGTCATAGTGGTTATTAAAGTTTTGTCAAGAAATAATATAAGAAAAGGAAGTGCTTCTCTTCCTCAGAGAAGCTCAGTGAATTGTAAGAGAAAGTATTACTTTTTCTAAATGAAAGAACACCCCACCCCCTTGGAAACTTTGCAAGACAGAAATTAGTCAGTGGGTTGTCTTAGCCACAGATCTGCTTAATCACCTGAATGAGACAAAACACAGGAGTGTTTCCATTCAAGACTGTAATATCGTGGTTATGGGTGCTCCTGAGGACGTCGCCAGCCTCTTTGGCTGAGCTGCTGATATGAAAGGAGAGCTGAACCTGCCATCTTTGCAAATTTGCAAATCCAGGAATTTCTCCATGGTGTTGAGATACAAAATTCTATCAGTTTATTTAGAAAGTCTACAAAGACATAGGAATACTTTTAAACTCTTCCAAAATGTTCTTTATACGAAATCATGATGGTATCAAAACTGAACCAGGCTGTCACATTCTTTCTCTTGTTAATATAAACTGTCTCAAAGGTATTGTCCTAGTTAAAGATGAACTAATTGATCTTTGGACCAACATTTATTAAACTCATGTTTTAAAAGACCTCGGAGAATTTTTTGTAAATAGTGTAGAAGACTTAACTCCATTTTCACCATGTATCTTTGAGGATTGGATTTTTAGCGTTATGCATGCACACACATCAAAGTCAATTGGCTGTACACAGGTGGATTGTGTCATCGAAGACATCCCACCACTTTAAATTCTTTTTTTTTTTTTTTAGCTTTTTGAGACAGGATCTCACTTCGCAGTTCAGTGAGCTCACTATGTAGCCCAGGCAATCCTCAGACTCATACACAATCTTCCTGCCTCTGCCTCCCAAGTGCTGGGTAATGCCGGGCATCACCATTTTGAATTCTTATTCAACATGAGCAAAACCAGCCTTTTTGTCTTTAAAAAAAGATTTAACTTTAACTGCATTTCAGATATCTTTAAATATGTGATTAAAAGAAGAAAATTGATTCTTACATCATACACGTATCTTGGGGGGTAATTCTGGGGATTAAACTCAGTGCCTTGGACCTGCTAGGCAAGAGCCCTGTCAGTGAGCTACAGGTCTATAATACATACACTTAAAATGTAACATTTTGATAATTGAAATTCATTGTACTTAGATTTTTCTGTAGTTATTTACACTTATTTTATGCACTGAACTATATCAGTGCAAGAAAAGTCTATAGGCTTTATCTTTTTCCCAGGGGAGCCAGGATGTAAAAAGAGTGGCAAATTCCTGCCGTGATAGTATGAGGTTGCTGAATGTGGGAAAAGACAGTTTCCTGTGCGTCTCAAGGAGCCTGAAGAATGAGAAACTTTTCTTACAAAGGCCCCTCTCAGATATAGTTCCTGTGCTTCCAAGAAGACTCATTACAGGTGGTGCTCTTTACTCTAAGGGCAATGGAGGAAGGGGACAATACCAGCTCCAAGTAGGAATTCATCTTGTTTATTCCTCCTATAATTGCTGGTTTTAGGAAATTGACCACTTCAATCAATTTTCGGTTGTTAAAGTGAATCATTATTCCTGAATTCATGGACTATGATGCTGTAGGGAGACAGGGAGGGGAGTCAAAAACTCCCTTCCCCAGAGAGTAAGAAATTTACAGGTGGAGAAAAAAATTAGTGCATAAAACTGTGGAAAATTAAATGCAAGTCTACAGGATGTTTTGAGAAAATCCTTCCTATTAACTTTTTCAATGCAGTATCACTAGTCTAAAACATTGCTTGGTTCACAATATGTGCTGGAAAAAAAAACTTTGTTGAATGGATAAATTGATGATTCAATTTTTAAAATAACAATGAGTACATGTTCATTAGAAAAAAATTGTAAATGTAGAATATAAAAATGTAAAAAGCAAGGATAATTGGCCAACATTTTGCTACATTTCCCTTTAGTTCTTTTTTTCTAAATACATGTTTGTACACACACACACACACACACACACACACACACACACACACACACCCTTTCTTTCAAGAATAGGGTCTTGAATTTTATAGCATGTTTTTCCCTTAAAATTATATTGTGATCATTTTTTGTGCCATTAAATATTCTTCAGAACATTATTTTTAATGGTTGTATTATACAGTTTTCTGTAAATAAATCATGGTGTATGTAGCCTGACTTATTAACTATGTCTCTATGGTTGAGCATTACCATCAGAAACATTTTATACTAGTGAGAGCTGCACATATTTGTTGCTGTGATCTACTACAAGTGTTGTTCTGAGATTTTCGCCTTAATACACAATATAATTTCACTGTCATAGAAAATACAATGAAGGAAAATTAATTATAGCCACTTTGCAAACAGAAAACTGAAGATCAGAGCAGTAATGTGCAAAAGATTGCTGCTAGACAGTGACAAAACTAAGATTCAAACCCCGGTTTCATTTGATGCTAAAGTCCAAGCAGTCAAATGGTACCTTCATCGGTTTCACCAGCACACAGTAGGGAGGTATGTATTTCTCCAGTCCGGGAAGGAGACTGAGACACAGAAAAAGGCAGGCAAGGACAGAGAAGAGCAGAGTATGATGGCAACCAGGGGAAAGATTTTATTTTTTAAAAAATTGATTTTATTGGTACATTTTTATACATTCTGATCACTTTCAACATTGAGAGTTTGTACCAGTATGTGACACATCTTGATTCTCATTTGGGAAAGATATTAAAAAGGAGAAAGTACCTTTCTGTATTGAAAGCTGTGAAGACCCTAAGTACAAGACCAGAGCAAAAACCACTGAATCTGTTTCAAGACAGTCATTGCAAACATAGGATGGAAATGATATGTGTGTTCTCCACTGAGAGGCAGTGAAGTGATAAGGCCAGCCTTGTATTTCTTCCTGATATCAGGGATCATATCACAACTTTAAGGTGACATAAAAAGTAGCAGATCACCCTTCTGTCATAGCATTCATATGTACCTGCATCTGTGAGCAGTTTCCAAAAGCAACTCAGAGTGCCAGCAGCGTTGGAAGGCAAAGATATTACCTGGTAGGAAAGGCAGAGCAAAACATTTTGGTACTAGTTGCCCTAATGTGCGACAACCAAGGAGTTCCCTGGTGGTAGGACTTTCAGTTAAAAATGGTGGCGTCTCAGGAAAACTGAGATGGTTGGTGTATCGGCAAAGCTTCCCTAGAGAAGAAGGTGATAGCGAAGACTACAGCTCTCCTTGTAGAGGCAAAAGGACACACTTCCATCTTCTTTCCATTTTTATTCCTTGCAGTCTGCAAGCCTATTGGTCAGTGCTGCCCACATCCAGAGTGAGTTTTCTGTCTTTAGTAAGTCCGTCACCCACATCCAGGACTATACCGAATCGATCAATAGTCTAATTCAGTATCACACACCCATGATCCCGTCAATCCCAAAAGCCTTGTGTGTGAACACAGGAGGCTCTGGGGGCACTTCTATATATAGACCATAATGTCCAGGGAGATCTTTCCTCTTCACTAAGCCAATCATCTGGATATAGCCAGAATTATGCTAAGCCAATTAGCTTAGCTCAGACCGATCTCAGAGTCAGGGTACATCCATTAGGCAGGTCCATGAAGGTTTCTTGAAGTAGCGCTGTGGTCTGAATGTTTGTGAACCCTCTAAGTTCGTGTGTCAGGAACTTAATC
Organism: Petromus typicus; assembly: GCA_004026965.1. Classification (NCBI taxonomy): domain Eukaryota; kingdom Metazoa; phylum Chordata; class Mammalia; order Rodentia; family Petromuridae; genus Petromus; species Petromus typicus. The sequence continues at coordinate 46,444 of PVIR01005989.1, forward strand.
TTTAATGCAATGGTATTGGGAGATGGAACATAATTGGACGTGTGTAGATCATAAAGCACCACCCACCTGAATGGGTTTGGGCTGCATGAAGAGGCTGTGTGGATGGATGCTCTCTGTCTTTTGCTTTTCAGCCATGTAAGGACTCAGTAGGAAGGCCTTTATCTGATGCTGGCTCCGTGATCTTGGACTTCTAGCTTCCTGAAGTATGAGAGAATGAATACATGTCCGCACTCAAATTAGCCATACAAAGTATTCTGCTATAGCAGCACAGATTAACAGAAGTAGTCAGGAAACTGGCACTGTTGGTACACATTTGTCTCTTACTCCTTTTCCTTAGAGCCTAATTATCTCCCACTTTACTAAAAACAGCCTCCATAGGGTTAGCACTGATGACTTATCTACTGCAAGTTTAGAAGGCCACTTTTTGTCCCAGCTTTTCTCCTAACTCACCTGGGTACTGCAGTGGTCTCCCTGATGCCACTCTTTTTTGAGACAGGGTCTTACTTCGTAGTTCAGGCTGGTCCTGAACTCAGGCTTGAACTCAGCAATCCTCCTGCCTCTGCGTCCCAAGTTCTGGGATTACAGATGTAAGCCACAACCCTCAACACAGTGGTGGCACTGTGGTGTGTGGTACTGATTGCTGATGGCTATGAGTCACCACACCCAGCATTGTTGTATGTGGTTACTGGGGATCAAACTTGCAAGGTTGGGGGTTGGAACCACGGAGCTAAATCCCCGGCCCCCTGATTGCACTCTTGTCCCATAGTCCATTCTTAAACAATAGCCAGAGCAGTGCTTTCTTTTCAAAAAACAACTATGTTTTCATTAAGAAAAAGGAATGGGAAAAATAAGAATCAAGATATATCATTTACAGGTACAGATTCTCAATGATGAATGTGATCATAATATGTACCCAAAATGTGCCTATAAGCTCAGTTAAAAAATAATGTATATGTGGTAAAATTAATCCACATTGTTCATATTTTGACATACACATACAGTGTTTAATCTACACTGCGATGAAGATGTGGAAGAATTCTATCACTCCAAATAATTCCCCTGCACCAGGTACTTCTCTTACTCCCAGTCCTGGTAATCATTACTTTGTTCTTTGTCTCTATGCTTTGACTTTTTCAGAAGATCGTATAAATAGACTCTTAAATAAATCTTATCAATAGAATACAATTGCATAAATAGAATTTCTACATAAAATATGCACATATAGAATTTAAATTGTATACCTAGAATTACACACAGAATCCTATCACACAGAATATAGCTTTTAAATCTGTTTTTTTCCTCATTTACCCTAGTGCATTTGAGTTTCATCCATATTGTTGTGTGTGTTAGGATCTCATTCCCTTTGAATACTGAGGAAGATTCCTGCATAGGAATATTTCTCACTGTATATCAATCTCCAATTGAGGAACATCCGATTTTATCCAGTTTTGGAAAGTATAAACAAACCCAATGTGTTAGTTACTTTCCTGTCACTGGAACCAAGGATCTGACACCAGCACCTTGAAAGAAGAAAGGCATATATGCCTCAGGGTCTTGGAGAGTTCAGTCATGGTGGGTTGGCTCCAAGGCAGAAGTGTCATAGGAGAACATTGTCCTGGCAGCGAGGAAGCAGAGTGAGGATGCAGCCAGGGACAGAATTATATCTTTGCAGGTTGTACTTCTAGGAACCCACCTCTTCCAAGCAGGCTCCACATCCTAACATCACATTCAGCTATTAGTCTACTGTTGAACATAGCACTCCTATTACTCACTCTCTAATATCCCACCTCTGCACACAGGAGATTTTTATAGGAAATTTTGAGTCTAAGCCAGATCAGTTAGTCTCTAAATATGTCTATTAGTAGATAGGTAGATAGGTACATAGGTTGTTGGTAAGTATGAGTTTCCATTGTACTTGGGTAATGACTCAGGTTTGGAATTGCCATGTTGTACAGTATAGGCGTGTTTCACTTACTAAGAAACTGCAGACTGCTTGCCAGAGGAAATGTGCCATTTTTCAATTTTACCAGCAATACATAAGCATCCTAGTTGTTCTACAAACTCACCAGCATCTGATGTTATCAATTAGAAAATAATTTTTACCATTATATTACAAGTATTACAGTATCTCATTGTGGTTGTAATTTGTGTTTCTCCAGTGGCTAATAATATGGAACATTCTTTGTTTGCTTATTGGTATATACAAGGCCTAATCATTTTTTAAATTCAAATCTTTATTGGTACATTATAAATACACATCATCATTGCATTCAACATTGAGAGTTTGTACCAGAATATGACATGACTTGATTCTCACTAATTCCCCTTCCCCAACCTACCCTGCAACTCCTCACCCCCTATATACATAAGCTTTGTTTCCTTTTTAAAAATTACTATCATATTCTTTTTCCCTTCATTATTTACCCCTACATCCTCTTTCCTTTTAAATATTTTCTATTTCACAATATTAACTATGTATACTAGAACTCAGAAACAACTGCAGATGCACTAAGTCACCTATTCTTTGACAAAAGAGCCAAAAATCCTCAATGGAGGAAAGATAACCTCTTTAACAAATGGTGCTGGAAAAACTGGGCTTTAACTTGCCAAAGACTAAAGTTAGACATATCTCTTTCACCATGTACCAGAGCTAAAAATCAAAGTGGATTTGAGACCTACATATTAAAACAGACACGCTAAACCTGCTACAAAATAGGTTAGGTAAAACTACTGACATTGGATTAGGGAAAGACTTCCTGAACCCCTGTATAGCACAAGAATTGGCAGAAGAAATCAACTAATCAGTTCTTTTGACTATTAAAAAGTAGATTGTAGGCTTTTTTTTTTCTTATTGTTAAGTTTTGAGAATCTTTGTCAGGTCCATGTCAATCTGTGTGAAGTCCTTTATCATATGTGTGATTTTATCTCCTACTCTGTAGTTGTCTTCATTTTGATAAAAGTGCATTTTAAGGGTCAGAAGTTCTTAATTTTGGTGAAGTCCAATAGATCAAATTGGTCCTGGATCCTATCTAAGAAATGTTTGTTTAATACAAATCCACAAATATCTCTTCTTATGTTTTCATCTAATAGCTTTACAGTTAAGTGTATAATTCATTTTCAATTAATTTTTGGGTGTGGTTTAAGGTATGGATAGCAGTTTCCTTCTTTCTTTTCCTTTTCTCTTTCTGTCTCTCTCTTCCCTGTCTGTCTGTCTGTCTGTCTCTGCCTGTTGAGGTCTAATTTGTTTTAGCACCTTTTATGGGAAAGACTTTCTTTTATCTATTAAATTGCCTTTGTAGCTTTACTGAAAGTATATTGCCAAACCTTATTTGGGTCAATTTGTGGATTTCCTGTTCTGTTTCTTTGATCTAGATATAAAGTTGTCCTGGTAAAATTTTAAGAATTGACTCCTAATTGTTGGGATGTAGTGTAGTCCTGATTTGTGTGTGGTTTTCTGATTCTTGTTTTAAAAATATACTCACAGTAGACAATTTCAAGTAACCAATATGATATCAATCAACCTGTAAAACTACTGAAAATTTACTATTTGGCTTTCATGAGCTGGTGATAGGCTGGCTCAAACATATCACATCTATCTGTTTTCCAACTCCATGTTAGTGCCTTATAACTGTGGCTTTGTAGTAAGGCTTGATATCTAGTATTATGAATTCTAAAACTATTGTTTTTCAAAATTGTTTTTTCTATTTTCTGTATATTTCCATATAAATTTTACAATTAGAATGTTGATTTCTATAAAAGTTCCTGTACAGATTTTGACTAAAACTGAATTTGCAATGTACTTTAGGGTGCCTGACATTTTAACATTGTCTTCAGTTTCATGGTCTGCATATATTTAGGTCTTTTTTGCATTCTTATATCAATTCTTTATTTTTCAATACACTGACACTACTCATATTTTATTAGTTATATATATATATATATATATATATATATATATATATATATATATATAACATGTTTTTTGTGCTGGTATAAATCTTTTATAAATTTCAAGTCTGAAGTGTTCACTGTTAGTAGTACAGATACCATGATTTTTTGTATATTGACATTGTTAGAAAAAAAGGAGGAAAATGGAAGGTATGATCATGCTCACCAGTCAGGACAGACCTGTTTAGAATAAACCTGAGAGAGACTGCTCTGACACTCAGGACTGACTAGCAGTTCTCACATAGGTTATGAGGTTTCTTATTGAGTCATAACCATAAGGGAGGTGAGGTGTCAAGATAAAATGGAGCTTTTAAGTGGGAGAGTTGTGTGAAAAGGACTTCAGCTTCCTCCCAGAGGAAAGGCTTGAGAAAGTTCAGAGAGCAGTGGTGGCCAGTAGAGAGCAGGGCTGAGGGATGATGGAAATTATGGGGTGTAGTCACGGTTAGTTGGCCCTATTAAGCCATGTTATACATTTTTAGCAAGTGTAAAAGTATAGCAGATTGGAAGAAAGTTAAAGTCATTTCTGGCCAGCTAGGAATGTTGCGGTCAGACTCCTTCTGATGTCATATTCTCTAATTTTGCTAAATTCACTTATTAGTTGTAGTATTCTGTAAGATTTTTCTTTTGATTCTTCATGTAGACAACCATGTCTAAAATTAGAGACAGTTCTCTCTGTAGGTCTTTGGTTATTTTTTCTTGCATTATCGTCTTGGCTAGGACTTCTAATATGATTTTGAAGCAATGACTGCAGACAGCCTTGCTTTGTTTTCTATCTTAAGAAGGACTCATTTAGATTTCTTTTTGCATTAAGTACTATGTGTTCTGTGATTGCTATTTTTCCTTTTTTTTTTGAGATAGGTTCTTGCTTTGTGGTTCAGGCTGGCCCTAAGCTCAATGTCAAACTCACATCACAGCAATCCTCCTGCCTCTGCCTCCTGAGTGCTGGGATTATAGGCATGAGCCACCATGCCTGGCACTGTGGTATGTGGATCTGATTGCTGCTGGGTGTGAGCCTCCACACCCAGTATTATATGTGGTTAACCGGGATTGAACCCGAGTCCTTGCACTTGCAAGACCGTTGCCGGAGCCACTGAGCTAAATCCCCAGCCCGTTATTGTTATTTTTAATACATAGTGAATTTCCAGTAGGCTAAAAGGTTCTACTATAAGTGAATGTTGAATTTTTCAAATGCTTCTATACATATTGAAATGATTCCCTATTACCTGTTTTGGGTTAAATTGTGTCCTCCAAAAAGATATGATCAAATCCTAATCCTCAGTTCCTATACATGTTGCCTTATTTGGAAATGATTTCACTATAGATGAAATCAAATTAAAACAATATCATATTTAATGAAGTAGGACCTAAATCCAATGACTTATGTCCTTATAAAGGGTAAGAGATTTGGAGACCCAAGGAACAAGGCTGTTGGAACTGGGGTTGGAGTTATGTTTCTGTAACGCCAAGGAGTATCAAGGTTGAGAACACCTATTTCTTCTTGATTGTGGGAGACAGGGTAAGAGGATGCAGCCAGAATCCTCGTGGCAAGCCTGAGTCCCCCAGTGAGCCCCACAGCAAAAGGATTAACAACTAACAAACAACGAAGTTGGAACCTTGAGAAAAAGGCTGAGCCTGAGCTTGACTCTTCCTACCTGAGCAGCAGCTGCAGGGCCAAATACTGCAGCAGCAGAAAGGGCGAACCCTCAGCTTTCTGTACCTTTATTTGGTACCATCCAAAAATCACATCCAGAATATTAGCAGGCATAAGACAGGACGGTTATCTACAAAAATCCCTGTAGTTGAAGACTCTGTAGGGCAAGGCAGACATCCTTAAATCCTAGTAAGTCCCAGTCAGTAAGTCTTAAGGCCAATAAGCCTAGAGTGTAGTAGTCCATATAGTTTAAGATCCTGCAGGGTGGGGCAGACATCTGTAAGTCTGAGTAAGTAAGTCGTAAGTCCTAGAAAGTCATCTGAAGTTCTTGACACTTGATATCTTTGGAAGTTTATGTTTTCCCTAGAATTTTTCCCTTTAATCTTGTCAAATGTACAATCTTGTAGTTGCTTGTGGTATTTCCTTCTAACCCTCTACTGTCTGTGGGCTCAGTAATGATGCCTCTTATTCCTAAGAGTTGTAATTTGTTTCTTCTAACTTTTTTCTTAGTCCTTGTAGGTGGAGGCTTGTAGATTTTGTTATTGTTGTTGTTGTTGTTCAGATTGCCTTGAACTCATGTAATTCTCTGGAGTGCTGGGGATACAGGTGTGCACCACCATGACCTCTTGAATTGTAGCTTTAATTAAAAAAAAAATTCCACGGAGTTGTAGTCTTTGTTATGTCCTTTTAGATGTCCTTCAAAACAGTGTGGAGTGCTGATTTGGTGGTCATGCATTTCCTCAGGTTTTCTACATTGCAGGAGTATCTTATTTTTCCATCAGTTTTGAAAATAGTTTTGTGGGGCCCATCAGTCTGGGTTGGAGGTGTTTTCTTTTAGGCTTGAAATACTTTACTCCAACGCTCCTTAAGTTGAAGGTTTGTGTTGAGAAGTCTGCTGTGATTCTGATAGACTTTCCTTTTTAAGTGATTTGTTTATTTTCTCTAACAGCTTTTTAATATTCTGTTCTTGTGTTAAATTTCTGGAATCTTGACTGTCCTATATCTTGGTGTAGATTTTTTTCAATCATGAATGATTGGAGATTTATATGCCTCATTTGTCTGTATATCAAATTCTTTCCCCTAGTTGGGAAGTTTTCTGCCATTACTTCTGTGAACAGATGTTTTATGTCTTTTCATTATATCTGACTTTTTTATTGACTCTGATCAATCTATCAATCCTTTGTTATTCTTTTTTTTTTGCATCATCTAGCACTCTTGGATTGATTTTTTTTTTAATGGGCCCTTGCTGTTTCTAAGAAATTTTTCTTTTCATGATCACTAACTACAATCCTATATTGTATATCTGGTATTCTGTCCTCACATTGGCTCATTCTGCTTTGCACACTTTCAGTGAAATTTTTAGTGTTTTGTTTAAATGTTTCTAGATTCCCCATGTTCCCTATGTTGAACATTTATGATTTCCATAATTTTCCTAAGCTTCTCTATTTTTTAAAAATTTAAATTTTCTCTAGAGTCACTAATCATGTTGTTCATTTTGGACACTATCTCTGTAGTTATCTGAGAAATTATTTCTGATTTGATTTTTTCTAGAACTTCATTGATCTGTTTTGTTACTTCCAGTGTTATAACTTGAAAGAGTCTAGATGGGTGGCTCTTGAATTGCTCTACCTCATTGCCTCCTGCATTTGCCTTTGGTGAAATGGAAATCTGGGGTTGCATCTTGCTTAAATGTCATCTCATTTTTTCCCCACCCCACTTTTTTTTTTTTTTTTTTTTTGCGGTACTGGGGATCAAACTTGGGCCCTTGTACTTCCAAGGTAGATGCAGTACCACTTGAGCTAAATCCCCAGCCTATTTTCTGATATTTCAGTTTAATTCCTGGGTTGATGTATGTAAATTGCTATGGAAAGTGGCTTTATTGCTAGTATTTAGAATTCTTAGGAAAGGACTACTTCTCAGAGATGTTTTCCAGGTATAATTGGCTTTTGGGCTTTGAATCTGTTGCAAGGACCTACCTCTTCAACTTATTGGGGATGAGAAGTTGCTGTCTATTTGGCCTAGCCCCTGGTTCATTGGCCTGCAGTATTGTTCATGACCTTTAGTAAATCTCAATCTTAGCATACCAGGAAGAACAAGTGATTAGAACAATTATGTCATCTTGGCTAAAGTAGCACAATCACAGTAGAGGTAGCATTAAAGACAGCCTAGAAAATGACAAACTGTGGTAACTATTAATTCTCTACCTTTAACCATATGAGTTATATTTGTGATTATGTGACAAATTTATAGTAATCCAGAAAATTGTATACAGAATTTGTACATCTTTTCAAAGGTCTTCTTAATTATTTCCTTAACTTTCGGTATTATTTTGTGCTGTCAATTTTATTGATTTTACTTTTTATTATTTTCTGTTTTCAATTTGCTTTACATTTAGTTTTCTCCTCTTCTAGCTTCTTAATGTAAAATCTAGATAATTGATTTGAGATTCATCTTCCTTTCTAATATTGTGCCATAAATTTCCTCCAAGCATTATTTTTAGCTGCATTTACCTACTTTGATGGGTTGTGTTTCCATTTCATTCAATTCAAAATATTTTAAAATTTCTCCTGTGATTTTTCCTTAGCCCACTAGTTATTTAGATATGTCATTTAATTTCTGAAGATGTGGAGATTTTCCTGATTTTTTTTTCTCTTACCAGCAGAAAGCTTATTTGTATTATGGTTTGAGAATCTACTTTATATAACTTGAACTCTTTCAAAACATTTAGGTTTGTTTTATGGCCCAGAACATGGTATAGTATATCTTTTCAAATGTTCCATCTATCTTTTAAAACAGCATGTGTTTTGGTGATGTTGGGTGGAGTGTTCCATAAATGCTAATTAGATCAAATAAATTGACAGTATTATTTGAGTTTTTTCTATCTCTACTTGTTCAGCTGGTTAATGAAAGAGTGGGTTGAAACCCCTTCTTAAATGTGAATTTGCTCATTCTTCGTTTCAGTTCTGTTTTTGCTTAGTGCATTTCCAAGTTCTATTATTAGGCATGTGGACACTCCAGATTATTATACCTTCTTAATGGTGTAATCCTTAACATTATGTAAAATCAATATTTCTTGTAGTGCCCGTTTTCCCAACTTCTTCTTTGCTATTAATAAAGCTATTTGAATTATAGGAGCGTTTCCATAATATTCATTCCTTATTTCATGGAATAGTTTGAAGAATGTTTGTGTTGGTTCTTCAAAGTTCTCATAAAATTCAGCAGTCTTTGGTCTCTTTTATGTTGTTAGGAGATTTGTATTACTGCTTTAATTTCATTGCTTGTTAGTGATCTGTTTTTCTGATTTCTTCAATGATGCACTGATTGTTTAGAAGTGAGTTGTTCAATTTCTAGGTGCTTGTGAAGCTTCTCTTGCTGTTGCTTTCTAGTTTCAACTTATTATTATCTGATAAGATACAAACATCATTTCAACTCTTTATATTTTTGTTAAGATTTTCTTTATGGTCCAAAATATGATTTATTTAGGAGAATGTTTCATGAGTTGTGAAAAGAATGTATATTCTATAATAGTTGAATGAAATGTTCTGTAGACATCTGTTAAGTTCATTTCATCTGTGGTGCAGTTTTTTTTTTCTCATTTTATTTGTTGAATTTTTTTTTTTTAAAGGTTTTTTGAGACAGGGTCTCACTTTGTAGTTCAGGCTGGCCCTGAGCTCAGCCTCAAACTCATCACAGCAATCCTCCTGCCTCTGCCTCCCAAGTGCTGGGATTACAGGCGTGAGCCACCTTGCCCAGCACTGTGGCATGTGGTACTGGTTAATACTGGGTGTGAGTCTCCACACCCAGTATAGGTATGTGGTTACCAGGGATCAAACCCGGGTCCTTGCATTTGCAAGACAGGCGCCAGAACGATTGAGCTAAATCCCCGGCCCTATTTGTTGAATTTTTATCTGGATGACCTGTTGGTAGGAGTGGAATATTGAAGTCACCCACCAGTATTGTTTTGGGACCTATGTATTCCCTTATGTTGAGTAGTAGTTGCTTTATGAAATTAGGTGCACCAGTGTTTGGTACATATATATTTATATTTGTTATATTTTCTTGGTGCATTTTTTCCCTCATCTACCAATAGTAGTGACCTTCAATCTCCCACGTGACTGATTTTGTCTTAGGGTTGAAATGTATTTCTTGTTTGTTTCCTTCTTCTTATGGGATCAACTTCAAGCTCCTATGTTGTAAGTTCTAAGTCCAGAAACCTCATAATATGACTGCATGTGGAGATAAGACTTTCAAAGAGGTAAACTAAAATGAGACTGTTAGGTTGGGCTGTAAACCAATTTGACTGGTGTCTTTAAAAGAAGAGGAAATTTAGAATCAGGGATCACACATGCACCAGAAAGATTGTGTGAGGGCACATTGAGAAAATAGTCATCTTCAAACCAAGGGGAGAGACCGCCAAAGAAAACCTGCCAATTCCTTGATGTTGGACTTCTAATCTCTAGAAGTATGAGAAAATAAATTTCTGCAGGTTAAGCCTTTTAGTCTGTGGTGTTTTGTTATAGCAGCCCTAGTAAACTCATACTAATTCCTTTATATATAGTCCCAAAGTAATAGGAAAGGTTTTGCTGCTATTTCTTAACTGGCTGAAGACTTTTGTCCCTTTGAGGAATTGGGAGAGAAGAATCTAGGTAGGATTTCATGCATGCCTTTCTTTATGTTTCAGGTTAATTGGTGGCCTAGAGACTTTAGCTCTCTGATAGACTCAAGAAAAATTGTGGCATATCGTGGTGGCACACAGCCATAATCCCAGCAATCTGGGAGGTACAAGCAGAAGTTCAAGACCAACCAGGGCCCCTTAGTAACTTAGCAAGAGATTGTCTCAAAATTAATCGAAAGGAGGGTTGGAGATGTTGCACAGTGCAAAAGCCCAGGGTTCAATCCCCAACCCCACCCCAACACATAAAGTTGTACATTTGCATATTAAGTGGTTTCTCTATTGTTGTGGTGGAAATGATGCTATTTTCAGCTTTTAACAGGCCGAGCAGAAGCCAGAAGCTAAAGTCATTTTTTAAAGGATAAATCAGGCTCTGTCACTGCTTTGCTCAAAAACCTTATATCTCTTTCTAATTCTTTCAAAAAAGAGGGAGTTCTTCTAGGATTCACAAGCCTCTATACCAGTGAGTCTCCTGGTTGCATGTTAGAAACATGCAGGGACCTATATGATTCCCTATGCCTGGGTCTCCCTCCTAGAGATTCTGATTTAATTGCTTTGGATCAGAACTCCATCATCCTGTATATTTTCCTCAAAGGCTTCAGAGATAATTCTTAGAGTAGAGAAACATTAAACATTGTCCTTTATCCTGGGGCCCATACGATGATCATGAGCAGCCTTGGCACAGTGTAGCAGCGTGTTATAAATGGAGAAGCTCTCCAGCACTGGGGAGGCAGAGGCAGGAGGATTGCTGTGATGTGAGTTTGAGGCTGAGAGTAGGGCCAGCCTGAACTACAAAGTGAGACCCTGTCTCAAAAAAAAAAAAAAAAAAAGGAGAAGTTCATGTCTGCAGTTGTACATTGTCCCTTAGGCCATTTGTATGAAAATTATGGTTCAAGAAACATGGCATGTAACACTTATCCATGCCTCATGTTATCTCTCTGAACTAATTTACTATTGAGCATCTTACTGACCCTCCCTGTTGCACTGTTCCTTGGCTTTTCTTGAACATTCTAGGCAGTTCCCTGCCCTGGGCGACTGCGCTGTTCATTCACTTTGTGTTTTCTGCCAGGCAGTGCTCCATGGCTAGGTCCCTCATCTCAGGGAAGTCTTCTCTGGCCAAGTCCTCCTTCCCTCTTCTTGGCTCTCCTTGTCTTTTTGTATAACCTTTGTCACATCTAACATACTGTATCAGTTCTCTAGGGTTGTTATAACAAATTCAGATACTGTGGCTTAAAACAACAGAAATGTATCCTCTCAGTTTTGGAAGGCAGAAATTTGAAATTAAGGACACAGTTGGTTTTCTCTGAGGCTTTGAAGGAGAATTTATTCCAAGCCAGTTTCTTAGCTTATGATGTCTGCCAACAATTCTCGGTTTGTGGAAATGACACTCCAATCTCTGTCTCCGTCTTCCTGTGGTCTTCTCCTCTGTGTGTTTATGTCTCATATTCTCCTCTCCTTTCTCTCTGAACATCAGTCATTGGATGTAAGGCTCACCCTAATTCTAAGATGATCTCATGTTAAGATTTTAAATTTATAAGTATCTTCCAAGACCTTATTTCCAAATAAGGTCACATCTCCAGGCACCAGAGGTTAGGTCTTGGGTGTATTTTTTGGGGGGCCACTATTCAGCCCACTATACCTACCAAATAAGTTTACTTATTTATTTGCTCATGTAGTACTCTACCTCTGCATTAGGACCACATATCCTTAACATTAGGGAGTCTCGTCTGTAATGTTTACCTCGCTCTGTACTCGGTGCCTGGGATAGTCTCAGGCACGTAGCAAGTGTTCAGTCCACCTCTGGCTGAAGGACGAGTGTAGCTCACCTCTTCCTGCAGCGTTGGTCACTGCTGTGCCCTTCTTCTTCTTTTTGTTTTTTTAAAACTTTTTGCTTGTTTTCTGTTATCGCGAGATGTCCCCTTTCTTGTTTCTCCTTTTTCTTCTATGATTGTTTCTTCCGATCCTTCATGCTTGGCTGGCACCTCTTCCTTTCTCAGCCCTTAATTCATGTGTCCCTGACCCTCCTTCCCACCCCTCTCCCTAGGCAGCTCCCCACCTCCATGGCTCAGCACTTTCTAGACACAGAAGATCCACAAACCAAGGTCTTCACCCCAGTCTTTCCCCCAAGGAGTCACATTTCCAGTTTGTTTTTCCATTTGAATATCCCACAGGCATTTCATCGGGAATGCATCCACCACTCTAATGCATCACATCACCCGTTCCTTCCAGGCCTGTCCTCCTTCCAGGGTTCAATATCACTCACCTTTCATAACTGAAGCCAGAAGCTTGGGAACATATTGGACACTTACGTCCTATCACTCACCAGGTTCTATTGATTTTGTCTCTTAAATGTCTCCTGGATCATCCAGCTCTCAGATCCTCACTTCCACAGTCCTGCTATTGCCATTATCTCTCTGACTTTCTGCTTTTTTCTAAAATGCAAATTATCTTTGTCCCTCTAGTCATGAGCCCTTCCAGCAGCTCTGCATTCCCTATGAGACTGGGCTTTAACTTTTCTACACTTACCCTCTCCATCTTGTTTTCTTGAGGCCTGCATGTTACCTCTTTGGTCTAGCAACACTGAACTAGCTGTTCCGTACATTCTGCAACTTCATGAGCTAGAAAAGAGGGGCTCAAGGAGCAGAGAAGCTCTCAGAGAACTTCCAAGTGTTTCTGTCTCAACCTGATGGTCTGCTTGCTTCCTAACCCCTTGACATCCTGGGAAGACTGCAGTGAAAACTTTCTTACTGCCAGCATCTAAAAAAACAAAAAAAAAAAACAACAAAAAAGCATAACAATGTATGAGGGGGAGAAGCTGTCTCTGAGAAAAATTTTTGGGCCCCATTTGAACCTCAGGTTATAGATTTTCTTAAAGGACTTCCATGCCATCTCTGCTTTTAGATGTTAATTGTTGGGGTCGATGCTGAAGCAATTACATAATGTTTACTGCAGCCACCACATATCCGAGGCTTAAGTGTTGCTAAATGTCACTTTCACGCTCCCCAGTGTATGGGGTATAATTATAACTGGTTCACTACGTTTTTTGTGAAGGAGGCAGATGCTTTTAGACTGAAAAGGAGAGTGGAAATGCATTTTCTCCAAACTTGCAAAAGCAGTGATTTCTGGAGAGACCCTGGCTTGGAGAGAGAGGGCGTGACATGACTCTTCGTCATGGACAGCTTTGCCTGCTGGGAATGGTGCCAGGGCTGGCTGTTCGGATGTGCAAGACCCTGATGCTTCCTCCCTGCCATGCTGCCAGGGGCTTCAGGAGCCTTAGATCAAACCTGGAGGAAGTGTTGGAAACAGTGGGCTCTATGTGAAGGCCACGGCAACTCTGGGATGAGTATCAGCAAATATGGAAAGCGGCACGACATAGGAAAGAGCGGTGACTGCCAGCCACCCCACCTGTGTGTTTTAGACAAGCCATTTTGGCCCTCTGATTTCATTCCTATCCCCTTTCAAATGGAAATAATAAATCCTGCCTGATCTCCTTCAGTTACACTTAATTCTTTAACTGTTTAATGAGCATCTGCTACATTTTAGGCATAGGAGGATGCAATATATGTATTACATACTTGCAATATATGTATTAGATATAGTTCCTTGTTCTATGAGTTTATGCTCTACAGTAGAAGTCATCAGGTGATGGTTTCATACAGCCTATTGGCTAAGTTTAAATTTTAAAAAGTTGAGAAAAAAGAAAATAAAAGACAAAAATATTGGCCAACTGTTTGTATAGAAATTTCTAATATAGTACCCACCTTGGCTATTGAGCAGTGGAACTGTGGTACTAAATCAAAATATACAAATAAAAATTGCATTAGAAGGATAAGGAAAACCTACAATTGTAATTCAAAAGCTGCATCAGACAAGAATGAAAAAAAATCCCATTGTAATTTGAATATCAATCACATACTAAAATGATGTTGTATATATATATGACATTAAATATACTTTATAAACATTAGATCTGCCTCTTATTTTAAAAAATATAACTTCAAAAACTGAAAATCACATTTGTGGCTCAAATAGTATTTCTGTTGGATGGCACTGGTCTAGGTGAAAGTTAGGCTGAGAGTCTAAATTCGGACCTATTGCTGATTAGTGTTACTTGAGTAAATGATTTAGCAGATCCTCAAGTTTCTAAATCTTAAAGACAAAACAGTAATAATAGCTAATTAATAGGGCTGTTTTGAAGCTCAAATGAAGCAATATATTGATAACACTCTGTGTGGCGCAAGTAGTTATGCAATTCTAACTGGTTATTATGGTTCAAAGATACTTGAGAACAGAGCAAGTCCACCCTTAAGTACCTGGGGCAGCGGTCATGCCATTCGTGGGTTCCATGCTCCACTTCTTACGCAGCCCCCTGGTCCTCTTCCCTGCCACTTGACTACCAAGCTCTGAGGTGGCATTGGTTTGTAACATTTAAAGTCTCTCCTTCCTCCCTTGCATTTACTTTGGAGCCAAAAATCTTCAAAATCCAATGAACACACTGTAGAAAAAAGGACTGCAGTAGAAGCCAGGAAATCTGGATTACTGGTAATAAAAACCCACCAGTAACTAAGGTCTCGCTATGTGTTTTACATGTATCATTTCATTTATTCAAATAACAAAAGTCTGAGGACCCAAACTCTTCATTTTACAAATGAGAATATTGAAGCTCACAGAAGTAGAGTGACTTCCCCTAGCAGCTCTCAGTGGATGGTTGGCTGAGCCTTGGGCTGAACCCACCTTCTGACCTCAAGCACAGCGCTCTTCCCATGGCCCTCTGGTCATTCAGGGCCCTTTCGCTGTCTTTGGGTGGACAGCAAGTCAGGTGAGCCTGTGGTGCTGTTGGGAAGTGTCAACCAGATGTGGTGGACTTGGTCAAGAGGATTAGATTCTGTCCCCAGAGCTGCCTCTTACTGATGGGCCATGTTTGTCACAGGCCCTTGCCCCCCTCATCCGCAGGTCATCAGGCACTGTCACCTCTCAGATGCTCTCATTTTAGGGGTTATGTGAGGCCAGCGGCAAGAACTCAGTATGCCAGCCCTGGGATCCACTGCCTCAAACTCACCTGAGAAATTATTAAAAATGCAAGTTCAGGCTGAATATTTGGCTTAGTGGTTCTAGCCCCTGCCTTGCAAGTGCAAGGGCCCGGGTTTAATCTCAGTAACCACATACAACAATGCTGGGCATGGTGAGTCACAGCCACCAGCAATCCGATCCACACACCACAGTGCTGGGTGTGGTAGCTCAGGCCTGTAATCCCAGCATTTGGGAGGCAGAAGCAGGAGGACTGCTGTGAGTTCAAGGCTGAGCTCAAGGCCAGCCTGAACTACAAAGTGAGACCCTGTCTCCAAAAAAAAAAAAAATGCAGGTTCCTGGTTCCCACTGTGGAATATCTCCTTTGGTAGATGTGGAAGAAGGGTCTAAAACCTGTGCTTGTAAAAGCATCTGTTGAGTTTCCAGATTTATGGACTGGATCCTACAGCAGTTAGAGGTGGTGGCCAGTTCTTATTAGGACTTTGAAGCCAGCATGTTTGAAGCACTTGTCTCCTCTGTATTTCTCTCATCCCTTTAACTTACGGGCTAGTCTTGGCAGCACTCATTTTGGAGTACAACTGGGTAACATACTTTTCACACCCTCCTGCTGCCGTCACAGCCCAAGCCTCCCTCTGGACCATGCAAGGCCCAGCCCAGCTGGTGAGAGGCTGATGGGCCCCAAGTCATCCTGACTCCACCACACGCTCTCCCCCATTCCTCAGTTCGTCAGCTGGGAAGTAGTGATAACAAAAAAGTATCTTTGTTGTTAAAGGAGTATGTAAATTAATACATGTAATATGTGACCCAGTAAACCCTTACTGAATAATGCAGGTAATAATAAAATATCCTGTTAACCTTACTTCAAAACCGTCAAGTGCCTTACAACTCCTCTCCCCCCCAGGATGAATCCCAAATTATTCCATGCTCTATGAGGCCCTGGAGGGTCAATGCTTTCCTAGCTGTTCCTCACTCTTTCTCTTACAGATTTCTCTTTGCAGACTGATCTTGCTGTTTCTCATACAAAGCACCCTGGTTTCAGGATCTTTATATTCACGGTACCTAGCTATGGTCTGGCATCATATTACATATCTGTTTAAGTTGTCTGTCTCCCTCACCAGACTGCAACATTCATTAGGATAGGACCTGCGTATCTCTTATTCAGTTTCCGGGTCCTAGTGCCTAGGACAGAGCCCGGCACATACTGGATCAAGTCGAGGAGAGAACGAGTCAATCAATGAATGAAGGATGAAATAAATCACATCCTTTTCCTCCTGCCAGGTCCAGCCTAGAGCTCACTTCCTGAACTTTAACTTCCTTCTTATTTCCCTGTCTCCCAGCTCAGACTGCGCTGTGGTGGGTAGTCTGCCTTTAGCAATAGTTTATCAAGATACAGGACATTGTTCTCCTTGAAATCATAACTGGAAATGCACATTGTTTTTGCACCAGATTTGTGGGCGCAGATAAATTACACGGAAGAGTAAATATTGCTGGAGATGTAAGGTGCCCTTTTTCTTCCCTGTCAGGAGTGGCGGAGGCTGTTCATTATCCCCTCACTTCCCTTATGGCGTCACAGGCAGGAGGCTACTGTAGGGGCAACTGAAGTTTCTACATACACCTGAGTTTTCATCCAATCAATAAATCTCTCTCTGAAACCTGGCCATCTGTATTTAATGTGTCTGGGGAGTGGGCTAATTAAGCATGCAGTTAGGTGGCATTTATAGGCAGCTGATGGTTTAGTATTTTCCTTGTGACCCATGAAATCTTCCCATAGGAAATGAATCTGAATTCAGTTCCTTGAGCCGTGAGAGAGCAGATGCCACCATTTACTTTCCTGGTTCCCTCTCTTGCTTGTGCCAACTTTTGAGCCCTTCTCTCTTGTGGTTTCTTCTGGGCTTTTGCTGAAGCACACAAGCCTTTTTTAGTGTATTGAGATCATAGTAGTTATCTGTTTCATGACTGTGGTCGAGATTTGGTGAATCATTTTGCTAAGTTTTTATCAAATGTAGTGCCTAGGGTGATAGGCACAGATATTTACCATTACTATGTTCACACTGGCCAATCAGAGCAATGCTGGCATGACCCTGAAGCAGGTGCCTGCCCTGTACTTGCTGGAGTGTGGGGAGGTCTGAGGAGTTTTGGAGGAGCAACGAGCAGCCACTAGTGACGGAAGCTTTTATGGGGGCTGAGAGAACTGGCTGTGTAGGATCATGTGACATAGGGCAGAGTGGTAATAATGAGGGTTACTCTGTTGCGGAGTACTGGCTAATAGTAAGCAATCCTCTCTGCCTAATTCCTTGTACATGAATGTCAGATAGCAAAGAATGAAGAGGTTCTGGCTACCATGACTTTGGCGGTCTTGACTTCTGTTCTCTGTCTCTGATTCTGGCCTGTATCTGTCTTTGCTGCTATGGACATTCTGATTACTCTGTTACTTGAGTCTGCCCTTCTCCATTATGTTTGATAGTCAACACCGTACTCCATGACACTGATCTATCTTCTCAGGACAAATGGGTCTGTTTCTTTACCCAGCCTCTGAAACTTCAGGATCCCTCATGTGACCTTTCTTGTGTTTGTGTTGGCCCTGGGATCCTCTGATATCTGCTTTAAATTTTAAGGCTCATCCGATCTCATGAAGAAGAAGGTGCTTTGCCCCACAGAATGGAGTCACTGTGAAATGTACATCCTCTGGAAAGTTTTCTCTATGTCCCTTGTTGTCTAACTGGAAAAATGAAATACCCAGCTGCACCGCTCTTCCCTACTCGGTCCAGGACTGCATATGTCAGCAGTAGACCTAAGTGCTCTAGGAGCTCAGAAGAGAGTAGTCCATGAAAGGCCCTTTATTAAAGAGTCAGTCAGCTCTGAGAAGGATGCTCAGTTCTGCTCTTCATTGGCTGTGTCTTTATGTGTTGGGCAGGCCACATTTTGTGAAGTTTCTTTCTCTGTGAAGAAGATGCTTCATGTGAGGATAAAATCAAATGACATTTAACAAATGTATGACATAGGACCTGCCATGTTGTAGATGCTTAACAATGGTGCTTAGCTGTATCATTTTGGTTTCCTTCTCAAGAAGAAGGATTACATGGTGGCAAGAGTGTAAGCTTAAGATCTGAGTTTAAGTCCTTACCCTCTCAGCAAGGAGCTGTGGTCCTGGGTTGGTAGGGTTCTTCCTCATGTCCTGCACCGTCCTCAAGGGGCTTGTGGGAGGATTGAATGAAGCACAAGGTGCCAGTGCCCAGAGCAGTGGCTGGTATACAGTTGGCACTCTCCTTTCTAGTAATTTGTGGCCACAGTGACTTTCAGAGAAATATAGACCCGCTTATTTGATAAGGAATAATTTCCTGTCTTGCTTTGGTTGTGTAACCTGGCATAAATGTAAAGCCGGCAACAGAACTGTTGGAGGACTCTCTTGTTTTTAGAAACGCTAGATAAACTGAGTTACATCTTTTATTGTTCCTGAGGACTGTGCAGTAATTCATTTCCCTTCTTAGAAGACAGCCAGGGTGTGTGCTCCAACACCCAAAGCGGTGCTTTATTTTGTTCATGCTTGATGTATCTGCTCACCCAATTTATGCCTTGTTCAAGTGAACTTGCTTTAATACAGTTTTAATTGTTTTTAATGCTTTAAATTAATTATAGCCATTTCAGTAGTTTCTCTGCCTATGCTGTTTCTCTGTTTCATCTCCATGGCAACATTCCTTACAAAGATGAAAGTATGTGTGTGTGTTGTGTGTATATGTGCGTGTGCATGCTCATGCTTATATGCTTTTTTTGTTTTGAAGGTTGACTTTAATTTACTTTTAAATTCTAATATCAATACAGAGAGAAGGGTTCTGGAGATGATAAGAGGTGGAAGTTCTTATTTTACACCTTAGAACAATGCTTGTCCTAGAACACTGACTGTGACTTCTTCCGCTCTCTCCCTTTCTTCGTCCTCCAGCTTGACTCCGAAGGCAACGTGGGGTTAATGCGGAGGCTATTTAGCGCTATGTCTGGAATTAATATATTAATGTTCACAGAACACTGCATGTGCCAGACACAGCTTTTTAAAAAAGCAGTGTTATTTGTTTTGGTTCTTGCAGCCACCTCCTGAGCCTAGAGATACTATTCACACTTAACAAATGCAGAAAAGGTACATAAGGTTAAATAACTTGGACAAAATTGCCCGACTAGTGAGTGATACAACCAGAATTCAATCTCAGGTTTTCTAATGTGAAATTGCAGGTTCTTTTCACTCACTCACAGTCTTGCTCTTAATTTTGCTTTGTCCTTTGGCCTCTTCAAGGTGCCCCATCCTCCTGGAAGAGTTCTGCTGAATTAACATGGCCCATCTTTCCCCACTCCAGCCCCTGACAGTTCCTTGTTTTCAGCTCTCGTCTCTGTGTCTTGTCATCAGTATCCATCCCGGATCTTTCTTGGGAAACAGTTCTAGGATGGACTGGTGAATCTTGTCATGCTTTAATGCTTTTTGGGCCCAGCACAGTACAGTACCTCCACAGTGGTGGATACTGACTAAAATACTGAACCAATTTGGAGAGAATCACAGATAAAAACAGAGGTGTTTTGGATGTTTACCCTAAATTGTACAATGAGGTTATTGGTCCAGCCCTTATATTTTGCTAACTTGTGTAGATATTAGGTTCAGTGTTCAACTGTACGTAGGAGAGTGAATTAAAATTCAGTCAGGCATATTATAAAATTATCTAATTTTCTGCATTGGGAATCTTATAGGTTTTACCTTTGAGAGATCTGAGATTATTAAATGCCATTTCATTAGAGCTGGCAACAGAATATGGCAACTTGGTTACGGGATATGGTCTGACAGAGGAAGTGGCAGGAGGTCTAGGTTTCTCAGGTTGGGCGTTTCAGCAGGGAAGGAAGAGATTAGTGCAAAAAGCCAGCAGAAGGTGCTGCGGGAGGACTGGATCTGAGAGTA
Source organism: Petromus typicus (assembly GCA_004026965.1). Lineage (NCBI taxonomy): Eukaryota > Metazoa > Chordata > Mammalia > Rodentia > Petromuridae > Petromus > Petromus typicus. The sequence goes on from PVIR01005989.1 coordinate 66,676, forward strand.
TCTTTCTTTCTTTTCCTCTGCATCTCCATGGGCTTATGAGCAGGTACTATCAGAGTCCAAGAGGGAAATCGGATTTTAAAGAGAAGCAGAGAATGGAATGAGGAGATGAGGCTGCAGTGTGGTATTCAGAACAATTGTTGTAGCACCTCTGTCCCAAGAAGCATGTCCCCAGTCCCTTTTCTTCTTAGCCTGAGGCCATGTGCTTTCTCCTCTTGACTGCCTTGTTTAGAACACTGCTTAGAGCTCTGGGATCCTGCTGGCTCATGCGCTGTGGAGGGCAATCTCACTGCTGTGTCCCGTGTCTCACAAAGTGTCGCTGCCACACTGGTCAGCAGCTGCTCTTTGAACAGCTGCAAACCTCCCACTTCCCACCCACTCCTTACTTGAACACTTGCACACCATCAGCCCTTTTTGGCTTTTGCTGGGTCGGTATATTTTTCAGGTACTCAGCACCGAGATAGGTAATAGTAATCTTCTTAACTAATGTCACCAGTCTGGCTTCTGTACTTAGACTGATGATGGTTTCTGCTCCTGGAGGTTGGTTTCATAATTCTTTACTCTTTGTGTGTGTGGGGGCACCGAACTTCCTGATGCAGAGGAGCTACTCGGGGCTTGATCTTGGGAGAAATGATCTGGTGTGGCTTCATGGGGTGCTACCTGCTGACTGTGCTTCAGTCCTGTTACTGTGGCTTGGTCTTTCCTGTCAAGAGTGAATTACATGCCTTCCTGTCTCATCGGAGGGAGGACTGGCCAGTGCCCTGCTTCTTCATCTCACATTTTGTATTTGAAGAAAAGCCAGTGCATCTTCCATTTCTGGATCACAAGAAGGATGTTTCCAGTGAGCAGTGTCAGAGAGTTTGCTTAGAAGGTGTGGGAGAAAATAGTTGCCTTTAGGTTGGAGCCTGGCATTGACATACCTCATTTTGTGATCTACTGACCACCTTTTGAATGTTTACTTTGTTCTCTGCTGTTGAGACGATTTCCTAATAAGCCATCTGTGCCCAGATGTTTCTTGTGGAACTATCTGGCTTGCATTCTCAGCTTTTGGGCACTATTCATTTAATCAGCAGGTAGCAAGAGGTAGGAGCAGAAAGTATTCCTCTGAGACTGTGCGGGGGAGGACAGGGTGTTGTTTTTCTGGTGATTTGATTTTTTTTCCTGTTTCTACAAGTAGGAAAGGAAAAGGAAAATTCTGCTCCCACAAGGCTGTAGAAAAGCACATTGTGCCATTCTGTGCAAGCACAAGCAAGTATAGATCCATTAGCATACATACAGATAAATTAGCATACATAATGCACACATCTGTATACACGCGAACACGAACACAAGCACATACATAAGTACATCTATAAGCCCACACTTGTGAACACATACAGTCTCACATATGCTGGAATACTCACACAAACACAGGTGTAAGAGTACACGTTTGGTGCTTCAGCATCCACTCTTCCCTAAGATGAACTCTGTGTGCTGAGGACCCCGGGAGGGGGCAGGGTGATGAGCCTGTGGCTAAAGTCTCTATTTCTATAAAGACCTAAATCCTGTTTAGCTCAGGGTGCTCCCCAAGTAGAAACTCGGAGCATGGAGTGTGGCTGCTTCTCCAGATACAGAGGACAGGGCCAGTGAGGCAAGCATGGGTGGAAGAAGAGCACAGATTTGGGCCTCATCTGCCTCCCATTCCAGAACTTTCCTTCCCCCAAAATACTGCTTGTCTCCATAGTAGGCCCCGTGGAGATCACAGGAGGGAGCATAGGGAGCAGAAATGTGAGCCTAAGTCACCCCGATTCTCATGTGAATTGGCCTTTCCAGCTACCAGGAAACACGAACACCTATGGGTGACCTCCATCCCTTCCGAGCTCACGTCCCTTCCCTAGCCTGCACTTCATCCTAGACATTCACTTCATTCTCTCCACTTGCCTTGAGAGGAGCTAAGGAAAGGGTGAAGGGTGGGGAGAGAACAGATGAAATGCTCAGGAGCAGAGATGGCAGCAGAACAGGGGGCTTTCTAAAGCTAGTTGACCACACTTTGGTTCTGTTTTCTTGGGACAGTCACATTCACTTATCTTGGCTTAAGGCCAATAGCATTCCCTATGGTATCCTAATCAGGATGATAAATTTTGGCATATACCAACTGAAAGCCCAGTTTACTTGCTATTGATTTGCACAACTTACTTCTGTTCTAAGTCAAGATATCCCTGTGTCTAAGAGGTTTGTGTGGAATACTCCATGTCCAGGGCCAGGCCCCAGCTCAGGT
>PVIR01005990.1:0-68788 GCA_004026965.1 Petromus typicus
AAGAATAGAAACATAATCCTAATAACCATTCACATTTTTCAGTTTTAGTATCTTACCTTTTCTGTTGTCACTTTGCTAGGCTAACAGCAAAGATTGTGACCCCTGAGTGCCTCTTGCTTAGCAGATAGAGCAGCACAGGGAAAGCAAAATTTGCTTACTGTTGAAAAATGCTCAGGCCGGAAGGTCATATGCATATCCAGAAGTAGAAGAAAAGTAAATAATAAGGGAGGAAGGTGAGAAGCCACGACCCAAAGGCCTTTTGTGGATCTCTACATAATATTATGAATACTATTATATTACCATACCATACCATAATATTATGAATACCATTCAGGTACATATGATTTTGACATTCTGTTTATTGTTATGTACATGATAGACTTTGTTCAAGGTGAGTAAATTCTTCTCTACAAAGATTCAGGAAGACTTTCTAGATAGTTGTGCAAGTGTAAGTTTTTGGCAGTGCTCCCCTGGGGTGTGATTTGTCCACAAAAGTTCGTGTTGAGGTATGGAATCTCCAAGAGATGGAGCCTCCTGGATGGTGGGTAGGCCAGGGTGGAACTTCTCTTGGAAGGTTTGAATGCTGGCCTCATAGTGTGAATTAGTTCTTATGAAAGTGAGGGATTATAGTGTGGGGCCACCCGACATGTCCCTTCAGCACGTACATAATTTCCCTCTTTCTCTTCATCATCTTATGACAGTGGCGGAGGGGTTACCAGAAGCTGAATGGATGGAGAAACCAGATGTTAAACATTCAGCCTGCAAAACTTCTTTTATTTTTGAAGTAGCCAACATCAGCCATTTTATTACAACAATGAAAAATGGATGGATAGGGTCCAAATAAATTCAAATTCACATTTAGCTCTATTATACCAAAGCTCCATATCTAGGAGACTAGTCTAAGGAAAATATTCCCTCAATAAATAGGGTTTATTTTCCATTCAGAGGAAAGCATAAAAATAAAGTTTATGAGAAAAGATAACGTATATTCTTCAAGATAAGGGTTCCTTGAAGACAAACGAAAGCCCTAGTGAGAGACTGCTAAGGGCTTACAGGATACCCTTCCTGCTTGAGCATGGTGCAAATGCTATGGGATTTTTATATTGGGAGAGGAATCCTGCAGCAAGCTGTTCTTTTGAGAATGACTCTGTGTCTTTTCCAATCATTTGGTTATGTCAGTTATTCTTCCTTTATCAGAAGTAGAAGAAAAGTAAATAATAAGGGAGGAAGGTGAGAAGCCATGACCCAAAGGCCTTTTGTGGATCTCTACATAATATTATGAATGTTCCCTGAATGGATGTGTCACCACATAGGTCTTGGCCGTGTGACACCTAAACCTTTCCTTCTCTCACCAGACAGTTTAGAAGCATTAAGCACAGTCACCCCTCATACACTGTCAGGACTGATTTAGGCAAATGAGTACAGTAGTTATCTCTGGCATCAACATGGCAGATATTTATTTGGAAACAATGCTTTTTGACTTTCCTCAGATACAGACAATGCTCAAAGATTAAAAGGCATATGTTCCTGTAACTATACAGTGAGTGAGAATGGCACTCAACTGTATGTACTTCTGACTTTAGTGTCTGCAGAGTGCATGTTTGCACTCCAATTTTTTTACATTTGAGGAAAATCTGGCCAAATGACAAATTACACAGATTGCCTTCAAAATTAGGTAACTGATATTTTGAAACATATAATATGTTCAGTAATATGTTTTTAGGTGAAGGACCTAGAAATAGAAAAGAATGTAATTCAGTGGTTAATTGGGAAAAAAAAGTTGTTCAAAGTGTCTGGAGATATAGGGAAAATAAGATATTGGTTATATCTGTTTTATATTTATTTAGATGACCAACTGAACACACTGCTTTATGGAGGTTTCCCTGGGTACAGGGCACTGAACAGCCAGCAAGCACATTTACAATTGTCTGAAATATGCTAGAGTGAGGTCAATCGAACGTGGACTGAAACGTTCCAAACTGTGACTGAAACAAGCCCTTTGTCTTTTAAGTTGATCATCTCAGGTACTTTGTTATAGTGATAGAGAGCTGACTTACTAAGTCAGTTTCTCCCATTTCTTTCAATGACAGCTATTCTTTGAGAAATAATGGAAAAGGGAGAAAGAGATGAAAAATATATTCTATAACACTTTCTTGCTATCATTTAGGAAAAATAGAAGCAGTGTCACTTGACATGTCAAAACTAAACTGTCTGGGGAAATATCTAGTCTCAGATTAAAAAACACAACTGTTGATCTTCATTTTCAACACATCAGAGGACCAGACAACTCTGGCCTAGACAAAGCATTTTAAGGAGCAGAATTAGGAGCACTGCTCACATTCTAAGTAGCTATAGTCTATAGACAGAACTCTCAGGACATATGAAAAATGCCAGCTACTGTTAGCTACACCTTTTCATGATTTTATTTTATTTTTGTTCAGTTTTAGTGAACATTTTTCTAGAGTATAGGACTGTAGTGCTATTGTAAAGTACAAGTATAATGATCTCTAAAACCACAGTTCTACCAAGGCTCCAGATGAGAGCCAGGTAGTTTACCGTAAACTGTTTTGACACTGTGATTGGAACTATTTCAAAAAGTTGAGCAATGTGTGACAATGAATTCTGGGAAAATGTATTTTTACAACTAAGTGCTTAAGGGACTCCTACTAAATGAAAGCATGTATTACTAACAGCGAGGCTTTAAAGTGCTTGCCTGAGCAGCCAGGAAATTGAGTGTTATGGTTATTACTGCAACTTACTCTCATTCCAAACAACAGACTCATTTGTGACTCCCACAGCTCCTGACGCCTCCTTGTAGGTATCTGCATATCTGCTTCCCAACTGGATAAGCAGACCCTGAACAGTCATAGATTTTGCTAATTTCTCCATCTCAATCTCCACTGCATTATTTTTTAATGAATAAACAATGATAATACTAAATGGAAGACTGTAAATACTCATTTTGGGGGTAAACTTCACAGTTTTGAATCAAGCAAAGCATCAGGAGATATGCCGATACCCTGGATTCCCCCCCACTCCCAGAAAAAAATACCCAAAAGTTTAAGGATTCTCAAGAGAGACTCTGAGGTCCCAAAGCCTTAGTTCTGAAAAAAAAAATACTGAAATATAAACTGTTTAATGGCAGATTATTTTTTACTTTGCACATGTGGAAATGCTCAAGGAGTCCTCAACACAATGTCTGGCCTATAACAGTTGCTCAATAAAAATCTGTTGGGTAAATGACTAAATCACTGGTTATTTTTTTTTCTGAACACACACAAATATGAAAACAGCTGAATTCAGAAGTGCTGGCTAGAGCTGCTCTAGACAAGCCTGTGGATGACTGTGATAATATCGCAAAAAGCCAATATGTCATAAAAAGCATGTTACAATGTAGATCCATGAGTCAGACCATTCCTTTTAGGAGCCAACAGGGTCTCACTGGACCTTGTGTACCGACTGCTACACAGTACAACACCTGACACTTGCATTAAGGATTCTGGTTTAAAAGAAAACATGTTTCAAAGCCAGAGTATGTCTAGAACATCAAAAAAAGCAGAGAAGAATATGATGCATTACATATACTTCGACCAGTTATCGTTTGAACTAAATACCATGTTCCTGAATTCCTCCTGAGGACCCTGTGTGCTTACTGGTGCTGCCCTGTCTTGGTCCCTCCTCCGGGTGTGTGGTGTGAGGAAGGGGCCTCTACTCCCTACACCGCACACATGTGGCTCCAACCAGCAAAGGCACTGTCAGCAGAAAGGAGGGCAGGAGGAGGAAGCTGCGATGCTGCTTTTGACTCCCCTCTTGCCTGCATTCTGCACTTGGCCATCCTTCCGAGATGAGCAGCCTCCCCTGTGGCCTCCAGTTTAATCTCATAGCTGATTAAAGGGACTTAGCCTCTGTCATTACCTCCCTTCCCCTTTCATGAATTAAGGAGCTTACGGTTGGCGTGGTCAAGGCCCCTCACCTGCCTACATCTCTGCACATAAGTCTCTCGTTAAATTCTCACAAGATCTGAGCTGCTTCAGCCTTCCGTGTTCAGCCACATCTCTGACCAAAGCCGCACGGAACAGAGTTAGGCTCCACTATTTCAGATGAGACTTACAACCAACACAGTGGGAACAGATCAATTACCAAACCAAGTCATCTCCTATTTCCTGCTAGCCGCTATGGGATACCAAAAACCCCAAGGGACTTGTAAAGAAAGAAAAAATCAAAGACAACATGTCATCTGCAGTGACAAACATTCTCTCATTTTTACATTCTCCACCTAGCGAGCACATGCGGACCCATCAGGGCCTTGCCCGTGTTAGCTGAGCCTCTTTAATCTTCCTAACTGAATGAAAAGTAACTGGCAATGCTTCTCTAAAGCACTTTTGAAATATTTCCATAGAAATAAATTAATGCAAAGAGGTGAGAATAAATAAAAGTTTTTTTTTTAATAGAAAAATGTTATGGGTCTGGCTCAATGAATTGGATAGCGGATTAGAGAGGAGATGGTTGGATTTGGTAACATAGGTGAAAACAGAAACCAAGGACACCGGCAGGAGCACAAGGTGATCTTCCCACACAGGGAAGCAGGAGCCTGTCTGGTGGGCCAGGGCTGTTGGCTCCCCAGTATGGCACCAGCGAAGCAGAGTAAACAATGGAAAGATGATGGTTTTCTGATTCCAGTTGTGCTGGATGAGAAGTCTTCAGACGTCAGCAGTCATGAGAATCTCACATTCAATCTGCTTTGGTTCCTCCCCTCCCGAGGTGATGCTTTTAGATTCTCAGTTTCAGGTACATGACATAACAGGGCAGTTTTCAAAGAAGTGTTATTTCAACCCTCCCCATTTCTGCCAGAACATTTGCTGTCTGCTATTCTGAAAACTCAGATGATTCCCCTAGAACGGTAGGAGGTCAATGTTAGCCTGTTCCACATGGACTGGAAAATACCTTCTATGTACCAGGGCTTCCACAGTGGCATTTAGCAGATATAGATTCTCAAAGAAACTTTTGAGCCTAAGGGTTTTCTAAAGTCAAAATTTCTTCCAAAGTCTTCTTGAAGTATGATTTATAATGCAATTGGAGACAGGAATCTGAGCCAGTTTATTTTATTCCAAATGTAGCTCTTTGATTCCTTATATGATTTTTAAATGTGATGTTTGTCTATCCTAGAAGATTCTGTTCTCTCGGTTCCCTGGAAAAATAGGTGGAGACTTGAATAATTACAGCACTGGTACTTTTAAACTCTGTTCCTTGTATCTCTGCTGAATCAATGTGTTGTGTGTACATAACAGTTTCTTACTTCTGTTCCCCAGACTCAATTTTTCCTGCTGTTTAGGCAAAAATTATAAAACTACATGCTGGCATGGACAACACTATTCTGTTATTGTTCATTATTAAATAACTTCTCCGACAGAAAAGTGGAAACACGGTTGAGAAGATAAATTACCAGAAAAAGAAGATAGGCTGAATATATTGTCCGTGTCAGAGGTGTTCATTAATTCTATCTGCCACATTGCAATGTGTATAATTAAAGCACTCCCCCCACCCGATGTTCATCTGTGGGAATATTAATCTTATAAAGTAAAAAGAAAGCAAACGGTCCTGGAAACAGTGTTGGCAGGCAAGGATTGTAACAGTGCTGTGTATCACAAAAGCAGAGCAAGAACTCAAGGAAAATAGTGTGTGTGTGTGTGTGTTTTTGTGTGTGTGTATGAGAGACAGAGAGAGACAGAGAGAAAGAGAGAAAGAGAGAGAGAGACATGGGGAGAGAAAAGAAGGAGGAATATCAATATACCAATTATAAACACTTCTTTTATTAATCTGTCTATCTCTCTATCTATCTATCTATTTGGAGACAGGGTCTTGCTTTGTAGTTCAGGCTGGCCCTGAGCTCAGCTTCAAACTCACATCACAGCAATCCTCCTGCCTCTGCCTCTCAAGTGCTGGAATTACAGGCGTGAGCCACCATGCCAGGCACTGGTATATAGCACTGGTTGCTGCTGGGCATGAGTCTCCACGCCCAATATTGTAAGTGGTTACTGGGGAATCAAACCCTGGTCTTTGTGCTTGCAAGACAGGTGCTAGAACCACTGAGCTAAATCCCCGGCCCCATAAACACTTCTTTCAAACAAGAAAAACCCTTGACAGAGCGCCATTAATACTGAAATGGACCCAGCTCTGCATGAATTGTCTTGTTTTAAGTATCATTTCCTTTCAGTATCTCCCCTACCCCACAATTTCATCTCCTTTGTGCATGCCAGCAAGTATCTCACAGCAACCACTATCTCTGGAGAGTAGGGGAATGATAATATTCTTGGCAAATGTCACAAACATGTATTTCCAGATAATATCTTGTTCTTATGGAGCAAGGAGAATTAAAGCAACAACTTTACAGCTATGTATGTGCAGTATTTAAGGAAAACACACTTCCATGGAACAAAAGAACAATTAGTCACTTTACATTAACAGATCACATTAGACTGAGAGATGTCTTAAGTTTAATTTAGATTGTATTCTGCTTTTGGTTAATGTCAGTAAGTCTGGTTATGCTTTTTTTTTTTTAAATCTTTATTGGTACATTGCATACACGCATCATGATTGCACCCCATAATGGGGATTTGTACCAGTATAAGACACAACTTAATTCTCATTTTTCCCATAGCCCTACCCACCCTACCACCCCCCCATATACATAAAATTTCTTTCCTTTCTTTTTTGTTATGCTTTTAAGAAGTATTAGAAATTTATCTTCCCTTATAGGCCAGTATTAAAACTTAGCCTAGAGGAGCCTTTGTTCTTCATGGATAAGAACAGCTTTACATCCCAGATCTGTTTCTTCTTATAATTTTAAAGCCTGTAGTTAATATGAAAAGGCATAACACAAAAAATTATAGCTGCTAAATGATATACATTCATCGGGCACTGGGTAATGGCCAAAAGGTTTTCATACCCGTTGTTCTGACTAATCCTTATGATGCTAGAATTTTGCCAGGTCAACATTATGATCCTCAAGTACACTAAGGAAAAACAAAGAAGCTGAAACCTACGAGGGCAATTGATTTGCCGATCACAGAACACATACGTGGAGCCAGGCCCTATACCCAAGAATGTCACGCAATGAAGTCTTTTCCTTTTATTCCCTCTTCTAATTAAAAAGGAGGAGCCCCACAGATGATCAGCCTGGACTCATTAGAACATACCAGTAGATTCAAATAGAAACCCTAAACAGCCCTTCTTAGACATTTGTTTCTTAATCGCCTCCTACCATATTTTAATACTATAGATGCATCACAGGGGTGTCTATGTACATTTATACATGCTCTGTACCCAAGAAGAATAACATTTTTCCTACCTAGAGTGAACTTTTACCTTTCGTGGATGAGGAGAATGCATGATTTAGATGCCTCTGCCTCTAAAACCTCGGAACCAGCTCTCATGACTGCGTGGGATTAGGGCTCTGAGTTTTCAGCTTCAAGCTTTCAGAATCTTAAAGTACAAATATATGGAAAATACTGATGAACCCCTGTCAGATGCCTATATCTTGGCGTGAATAGAAGCTGAGAAAGTCAGTCAGACAGAAAGGTGGACACCCTGAGGACAACTCCATGTGGACGGGGACAGACAACCTCTACATGAAGCACCAGAATGACAGCTGTGCTTCGATCTGGTACTGCTGGACACATCCACGCAGCGGTGAGGACATCCTGTGAGAACAGACACCCATTCCCATTCATGAGCAACAAGAAAACGTAGTCAGAAGCCACCTTGGTGACCATCACCCTATTCACTGTTCCGTAAACATGAGGTTTCCTGCCCGGGAAGAATTTACTGTTTGGTTCCTTTCGGGTCCAACTGCCACCTGGCCAAGAATAAGTAAGTTTATGTAATGTAACATGCCAAAGAAACTGCTCAACACTAGGGCTCATTTTAACCAAGGTATGAATAGAAAACAGAGATGAATTCACAAGTACTTCTTTCACATGTGTTGTAAAATACAACTTTTTACTCCCAGGGGCCAAAATGGTCTTAGCCATTGAAATAATTATAGCTCACAACTATAATTCAGAGTTAGTTCTAGTTAACTCAAAATTCACATAGAAAAATGGTTCCTTCCTCTTACTGGAATACTGAAATAAATGATGCCATAAATTTATAAGAATGTACAGTTAATCCAAAGAAAAATCAACGTGAACAATTGGATAAAACCATAATTATTTATTATTTATTGGTTACCATATAAAAATCTAAAGTACTATGCTGTATAAACTATTGAATCCTTACAACATTCTATACTTCTTGTATAGAAGAAATAAACGTAGAAAGGAGAAGTGATTTTCCTAATAGTTCCTCAAAGTGGAGAAAAAGGGGTTCAAATTCCTGGCATCTCAAAAGCCTTCTTCAGCCACCTCAGCCACAGAGAAATGAGGGAAAACTCAATTCTGAAAACTTTTAATTTTCAATCAAACAGAAAAAATCTTGGGCAAACAAGGTGGTTGTGCTTATGGGGTAAAATACATTGAGATTTTTGCATCTGAAAAGGTATTGTAGAGATTATTCAGACAGCAGGACCACATCTTTAAGAATAGTATCTTTGAGGTGGGTGTTGTTGGGAATTTCCTGACTTTGAGGGCTGTGGAACATATGCATGTCAGGGCCTTGGTGAGGGATAAACAGAACCATTGCTACTTTACCCAAGTGTAGGTGATCTCCCGGATCACCTTCAGGGCTCACTTCCTGCCACCGGCATTGAGTGCCTTTGACCAGAAGCGAGCTTCCATGTAGAGGGATGCCCCTGGTCTAGAATCCCCAATGTATTTTATACATGTTCAGAGGGTCTTCAAGGCGACTGGATAATCGAAACGGAGAGACCAGAGTGAAAAACCACGAAGGAGGTAAAAGTAAGAAATAGCTTTATACAGGATGTAATCTAATGGATAGGATTGCTGTTGAGGGGCCAAGAACAAAACCTAAGTCTCCTAATTCAGAGAGCTCTACTTGTCTTCACCCATAGTGCACTGGGTCCAGGTAGGACAGGCTTGAAATGACAGCAAAAAATTGACCCCAAAATATACGATCAACCATACACTTTCTCTGTGTAGACTGACATTCTTTCTAATAAAAATAAAGACTGAAATTGTTCTCCCAGGTGAAGTAATGTGTACAACTGGTCAAATTATAATCACACAAACAAAAGGTGATTTTACCTGATTTCCTGGAGATTTCAGCTATTTGTGTAGCTTTTATTACCTGGAAAATTCCTCAATTCATCATGCACTTACTGATACAGTCTATTAGGAAAATGTTTTCAAAATAAATAATCCAAGCCTTAAGGTTCAGGCACTGTTTCATGATATTAACTGGCAGTAAATGAAATACACTGTCTATGAAGCATTTCTTTTACCATGTTTATATTCTCTTTAAACGACATTCTTATTTAGTGACAATCCTGGATTAAGTGAGAAAGCTTCCTACATCAGATCATCTCTGAAAGGCTTTGTTAGATTTCTATGAAGATTACTATATGCAAATGTTACATTTCAAAATACTTTACATGGCATAAAATACAACTGTAATTCTTGCTAAGAATATGCAGCATATTAACACATCATCTTTTTAGTTCCCAACTGCTTGAAATTTATTTTAAACCTGAAAATCTCAGCATTTCAAGATTTTCAGTACTAATGAAGTAATCACATAGAACCTAGTCCTTTTTCAAAGACACATCAGAGCTTTTTAACAACACAGAAAAGTCCAACATAGTTTTAAGTTTGTTTGTATTAGATCTTTTCTCTTACAACCACTGGTGAAATGTAAAGCACATCTTAATAAGAAGGGGTAAAACTACAGGTCAAATATCAAGCAATGTTCTTTTACTATACACATTTCCAAGATTGCTCCAAATTGCTAAATCTTGCCACCTAAAAACCTGGTAGGGAAGATAATACTAATTATAGCACTACCCAGCAGTGCTGAAATCTGGAAAATTACAACTAAAGCCAAGTACACCTACAAAGACATTTCCTATCATCTTAGAAGGACGAATCCACCATTGTGAGCTATTACTTACCTAGAAGCATGTTTCTTAGCAATCGTGGGTCCTGTCAGTCTGTAATTTGTGTGCAGCGAATGTGTCAGAGCTGAAGGATGTTAACCTGCCCCACGTTTTATTAGCAATTGAGTGTGAGCCCTCACAAACTCTTCCTTGTATCCCAAGCCTGCTGTAGGAGGACCTGCCCACTCACTCCTGTGTACCTCTTTTGAAACTAACAAACAATACAATGACTGTCACTAGATGTTGCCTCTTTAGCCTACAGAGCCAAAAAAAATTATGAAAAATAAGTTGTTTCTCTGGAGTTTGAGGTGTAAATTCTGAAGTAATCATGCTGTTCTTTATACTTCCAAATAATATTTTTTACTCAATTCATAAATACATGTAAATTTCTGAAAATAAGTTCATGTTCTGAAAATTAAATTGTTTAAAAATCCACCTTTAAAAAGTAGGTTTTTTCCTAATGCTTTTATTCTTCTAAGAATTTCAAATACATTTTAATATAACTACAAAAAATTATGTTACAAAACAAACTACATACTATGTACCTTTTAAAAGAAGATCGGACAGTAAAACTTTACCATTCACTGAAGATCAGAAAATGGAAATGTATTTATTATTTGGTGTTAGAGCTTGAGCTTCCAGTGCAATTTTAGTTTCAGGATGAATTGTTTATTTGACTCTAATATAAAGATAATTATTTCTAAAATAGGCTTCTCCTGCCAAAAGAACAAGCCCTATGGTTTTAAATAAGGACATTGTAGTGAACATTTAACAAAGGAACATCTCATCTCTTTTTGTTTCTCTCCTGGAAGGTATTAAGAATTTTAAAACAGCAAAATATATCTGGGCCAAAGGGAGAATGTATGGCATGCCAGCCAACAATGGAGCCAGTGGGCTGAATGTGATTCCTGAGGCTGCGTTTTCTAAAATAGAAAATAAAATGACTGATAAAATATTACATAATGTAGTAACTGTTGTTAAATTATTCCCTACCAGATACTACTTTTTACACGTTACAGTGGCAGAGCACAGCAATGTTCTGTCTTCAGAGAGTCCCTGCAGAGTTTTCAGATACTTATACATGGTTCTGTATTTCTCTATTCCTTAATTTGGAAATTCAGCTTTTACATGATCATCTACTAGCATCTTGGTAAAACGAAGGTGAAAAGTTAAGAGTTGGAAAAGAAGCTGGGCATGGTGGTTCACACCTGTAATTCCAGCACTCAGGAGGCAGAGGCACGAGGATTGCTGTGAGTTCAAGGCTGAGCTCAGGGCCAGCCTGAACTACAAAACAAGACCCTGCCTCAAAAAACTAAAAAAACAGCTGGAAAAGAGATTGCAAAGGAAAAATTGTCAAAAGATATGAAGAGAGAATAATTTGGACCAAACGAATGAAAATGGTAAAACAACCCAAAGCATGCATGCATGCATATATGCATATATATGCATATATATATATGTATGTATATATATGCATATATGTGTATATATATATATATATATATATATATATATATATATATATATATCCTATCCTAATGCTAGATTCTAATGCTAACTTCTGATTGAGTCAGTCTGCAGTGAGGACTGAGAGTCTGCATTTATAACAGGTTCCCAGGTATGATGGTTAACTTAGGAGTTAGTTTACATTAAGTGATACCTCGCTAGCCAGTAATTTCTGACCGTTAGGTAGGTCTGTGATTGTGTTTCCAGAGCAGCCTGGTATGCGAGCTGGTGGCTATGTGGGGATCTGCTGTGCTTGTGGGCAGGCACTGCCTAGCCAGCTGGGGCTTTAGACAGAACTAAAAGGGAGGGGAAAGATGAATTTGATTTCTCTCTCTCTGGGAGCTACTGCACCCTTTTTCTCTTGCCCCTGCACATCAGAAGTCCTGGGCCTTGGGACTCTAGCACCCGTACAGTGTCCCCCACTTTCTCTTAATTATACATTAAAACATCTCAGGTTCCTGGTTTCATATAGTTAGTTTCAGTATCAGCTTCTGTCTTCTGCAACCTTGGAACAAAGACTGAGCCAAACGACTGAATTTCTCAGTTCTCCACCTAGTGGAGGCCCCTGCAAGGACAGAGACCTGGGACTTCTCAGCCTCCACAATCATGGGTCTCTTCCCCAATAAAACCCCGCTCATCTCTCTACATTTCTGTCTCCCTGAAAAGCTCTCCTACACCAGGTGATGCTGGTGTTATTTATCTTGGATCTTAAGGGTTCAAGCCATGGCTCTGACTCATTTGATCATCCTAATATCTAGATGAGGACAATTTTCATCGGAAATTGTTTTACTATTCACCCCCTTCCCCAGTTTTACAGCTCGAGTCAGGATGCATCCTTAACTACTGAATCATCTAATCATATTCACTGTAGTGGGCAATTCTAATCCATCCATGGATTCGGCCATAGCTGGTCACATTGTCTCTTCAGGTAAATGATGTCATTTTTTAGTGATATCATATTGTGGGATAGCAACTGCCACTTATAAATGTTTCAAAATTGACACTTTCCAAAAGCTCTACTATACTCTGCATTAAGGGTAGTCCATAAAGCCATGTTAATTGGCTTTAGAGATAAGTCCTCTCCTACAAAGATGGCATAAGAACAGGCATCAAGTGTACAGTTGTTATTAGGAAAGCAGATGTTCCTCACTGAAGGATGATGATAGTTTCAGACTATCCTGCAAAAGAGCAATTGGGCCGGGGAGTTAGCTCAGTGGTTCCGGCGCCTGTCTTGCAAGCGCAAGGACCCGGGTTCGATTCCCCGGTAACCACATAACAATACTGGGTGTGGAGACCCACACCCAGCAGCAACCAGTACCACATAACACAGTGCCGGGCGTGGTGGCTCACGCCTGTAATCCCAGCACTCGGGAGGCAGAGGCAGGAGGATTGTGATGTGAGTTTCAGGCTGAGCTCAGGGCCAGCCTGAACCACAAAGTGAGACCCTGTCTCAAAAAACCTAAAAAAAAAAAGAGCAATCAAGTCTAGTGAAGTACAGAAGAAAGGTAAGAGCAAGAGGGGGCAGCCGTGGCACTTGCAACAGTGCCACCCAGAAAGCTACTAGAGCCAGAAAACAGGGCCAATCCCTAGACAGAGGAAGGCCAACCTAAAGGGCTGATGTGAGTAACTGAAAGATACAGTGGGACTTTCTTTAAGATCCTTTGTCATACTTTACTGACAGCTTTTCTTCCTTCAGATTCTAACCCCAGGGGCCATGAGACAACAAATTTCTGTTTAAGTCACTCAGCCTGGGAACTTTATACAGTAACCTTAACACACTAGTACAGCATCTTTGCCAGGTGGATATTAAGTAAAAGCTCATCTCAGAAAATGTCTTGGAGAGCAGAACACCACTTGCTCTCTTTTCTCTTAAGAAGTTTGAGGGGGCCGGGGAGTTAGCTCAGTGGTTCCTGCGCCTGTCTCGCAAGCGCAAGGACCCGGGTTTGATTCCCCGGTAACCACATAACAATACTGGGTGTGGAGACCCACACCCAGCAGCAACCAGTACCACATACCACTGTGCCGGGCGTGGTGGCTCACGCCTGTAATCCCAGCACTCGGGAGGCAGAGGCAGGAGGATTGTGATGTGAGTTTGAGGCTGAGCTCAGGGCCAGCCTGAACCACAAAAGCGAGACCTTGTCTCAAAAAAAACCTAAAAAAAAAAGAAGTTTGAACAGCAGTAGGATTGTCTGTATTTGGAAAGCTCAATGAAACTCAGAGGTTTCTAATTTATACTGTATTTTTTTTCTTTCATCAAATTGGCCATGGGTGTCTATTTAAGTGAATGACCTTCACCTCCCAATCCAGAAGCTGAGATTTTAACTTACTTGACTTTTTAAATTCTTTTGTTTTCTGTTCCACTAAAATTTGCATTTATCTTTATTTTATCTTTATTCATGTCTGCTACATAACTTTGATGAACTTTGATATGCTTTTTCTACTTTTTAAGATGTGGATGTGGCTCATTTGTTTTCTATTTTTGTTGTTTAATCATAAAAGCCATCTAGAAGATCAGTTTTTAATGTGAAGTTTTCTATCCCACTAACTTTTATATAATCTATCATTCTAGTGCTGGTTTTCCTTTTCTCGATTTACTTCATGGCTGAAAGACCCGAGGGGATCAAGACATCTTTTAATTCTGTCTTTAACACTCATCAGCTATTTGGCCTAAAACAGATGACTCACCTTCCACGAGCTTCTGCATTGTTGGCTGTGGGAGGAAGAAACCAACTAACTATGATAGTAATTATTGTTTTTATTACTTTGTTCAATTAATTATACATTAAAACATCAGAGTGTCTTGACGAACTGACAGCTGTTTAGAATTTTCCACTTTTCTGGTGTTTTCTATTTGGTGTATTAATCATTTCTTAGATTGTTTACATTTTTATGATTTTATGAAAAATTGGTAATCATTCACTTATGAGCAGTTTGATGACTTTCCTTCAAGGAATTACTGTAAAGACTCATCGCTTGAAATAATCTGTCCTTGGGCCAGTGATGTAGCTCAGGGACACTACTGCCAGCCTGGCAAGTACAAGGTCATGAGTTCAATCCCCAGGACAACAAAATTTTTTTAAAAATCTCTCTTTATTTAGAAGCAGGAAATTAGCACTGACTGAAGGCAGTTACGCAGCAAGTGCTCTTCTGATGTTACCTTAAAACCCAAGACAGCCACTGAGCAACCAAGACTGGAGGCTGACGTAGCACACACTGGCCAAAGGGGAAAGGTCTCAAATCTTCAGATCCAGTGCTCTTCCTTCCACATAAGAAATAAAGAATGAGGATTGTGACTAAAAGTGTTTTTCTTTCTTTTATTTGTAATGATTTCCAGAGAATGTAAGGTATTTTGTAATTTTTTTTTTCTTTTTGGACTTGAAACTGTAAGCCATATCAAGTATAAGACATTTTTCTTTTTCAAAAAGCCAAGAAGACCTTTGGATTCTCTTTGTTCGGTTGTTATCTTTGGAGAGGTTTTTGCTTTTTCTTTCTTTTCCTCCTTCAGGGGAGAATGAAAGAATCTGAGAATGAATCAGATTTCTTTGAACTATAGTATTTGTTCAGTCATGCTAAACATGAAGTTCCAGCGTATTTTATCCATTAACTCAAAGGAATTTGTACTGTGTCTAAAATATATACAAAATTGTGCGGTAACATTCATTTTAATACTTTACACTTAGATTTTTACTTAAGATGGCCTAACAGTATTAACTATTCCTGACGAGATTATCCTTAACTGAGGAGAACTTGCAGCACTCAATTTTCTACAAGTACAGTTCTCTATAACTGAAAGATAATTGCTATTAACTAGGCTGTTGTTTACTTGAAAGAAATAAATGTGGGCAGTATACAAACTCTGACTTTGCAAATCCAGAACAGACCCAGAAAGAAGAAACAGGAAAAAGAATTACAATTCCTATATGAAGATATTTACTACATTATAATTAAGGAAATATCCTAAATGCTAAGAGCTACTTTCTTTGCTATAAAATGCTGTAAATTAGACTTAATGACATAAGAAACTGTACTGTGTAACAAGTAATGATGTACAACTGGATATATTATAAAGGTAAAATGTGTAAAATATACATATCAATCAGTGCAAAATCATTGTACATTTGCGTATCTACAGAAGCAAGTTTGGAAAAAATACTCCAAAATACATAGCAAAATGGAAAATTTTACTCTATGCTTATGTATTTTCAATTTTTGGATACTTTCTTTTGGGAAAAAATCATTAAAATTGTAATGGGAGAATTTTGGCTACTTAACAGGACACTTACAGGTTTTATAAAGCCCTAGATACAGAACTAGCTAGCTTAAATTATCTCACTTAAAAAACCTTATACAGTCTTAGGAAACACAGGGAACTGGCTACACTCTTGAATTCCTTGGGTCCTTTGCAATCCTCTGATTTGACTGAAGGGATGCTGCAGACCTGACCAAGGACACAGAGGAATGACACCTACGAGCTTGACACTGGTCCATGTCAGGATGCTAAGGTACAGAGAGGTGTGAGAAATACGAAGATTCATGGGGATGCTGATAATGGTGGCACAATATTTACAGTGTGATTCAGCCACCAAGTTCCACAACTCCTCTGTGACTTCAGCTCTCCACCTGTCATATAAGCATCTCTGTCTCCCCAGAGAGGAACATCTGGAGACCATGAAGGGCATGGCAGGCGGGCGGCTCACAGGCAGGCTTGTACAACACCATGCAGCTCCCGGGAGGTTCAGTCCTTTAACCACAATGGTAGTGTGCTCCTTCCACCCAAGCATTTAGTTTAGCCAAAGGCCATCATTTCTATGCTGGGGGATGTGGTTCTGCAGAAACTTTTTTAAAAAATAATTCAAATCTTTATTGGTACATTATATATACACATCATCATCTCATTCAGTATTGAGAATTTGTACCAGTATGACGCAACTTGATTCTTATTTTTTCCCATTCCCCTACCCACCCAACAACCCCCCACCCCTTACAGACATAAGCTTTGTTTCCTTTTTTTATTACTATCACATTCTTTTACTTTCATTATTTACCCCTACACCTTATTTCCTTTTAAATATTTTCTATTTCATAATACCTACGATATGTACTAGAACTCATTTAGAAGGGAGCCCTTGATCTCCTACTCATCCTTTATCAATGTCATCAGAGTTCTGTACCATCAAGGCGTATAATTAACACGTCAGATCTCTGCACATGTGGACACGTCAGAAGAATCACCGTGTCACCAGTGATGCCAGGAGGCGACACCTTCTCATATCCTACACTAGAGAGCAGATGTACAGCAGGTTTCTCCCATACAGACCCTCTGCTTGATACATCAAATTTTTCAGAGGCGCTGAATCAGAAGCTCCGCCCACTAAGATGCATCTTCATTTCGTTTCACACAGAGCCGCCTGGTACACTCCGGCGGGTTGTGCCTGGGGCAGCAAGACGTCCTGTGGCTAGACGTCCTTGGCTGAATCCCCAAGTGATTACCACCTCAGAGAAGTGTGCTTTCCTCGTCTGCCAGTGACATATATTCAGAAGGAGATGGACAAGACCACAGACTTTGGATAACAGACAATTTGGAAGTGAAGTGTTAATCTGCAAAAATATTAAGTTGCATTTACTTTTGGGAAATGAAAGCAAGAGAGATTTTTCCTTTATTAATATAAAGTCTCAGAAAAATCTCAGTTAGACATTACCAGTGTAATCGGTGTGGGGCTGCACCTGAATAGGAGTAATTTCTAATGTTCTGCTATAGTAAGATAATGATGGTTCACAGCAATTATTTTCAAAATAACTAGCAGAGAGGCAAGCTTTTGAGTACTCCCAACACTAAGAAATGATAAATTTTGAGGTGGTGGATGTAATAATTACCCAGATCAGAGATTTATATAGATATAGAGAACATAAAGATATTTTAATATGTATGTCTCACTGTAGGCAGAAACTCCTGCAGAATCAGAAGTTAACATATCAAATACATCTGCCCATGTGGGCAGATATAACAAGCTATGCTTGTTACATTAAATATGACAATGGCTATGCCTTCCTGGTATGATAGTATTTGCCTGTCTCCTAATTTCCAGGATACACCTGGAATTAAGCAGCAGAAAACAGAAAAGCTTCGCTAGACCAAGGGGAAGAATGTCCTGTTTTTTGTTTTTGTTTTTGTTTTTGTTTTGAGACAGGGTCTCGCTTTGTAGTTCAGGCTGGCCCTGAGCTCAGCCTCCAACTCACATCACAGCAATCCTCCTGCCTCTGCCTCCCGAGTGCTGGTATTACAGGCGTGAGCCACCACGCCCGGCATTGTGGTATGTGGTACTGGTTGCTGCTGGGTGTGAGTCTGCTGCTGGGTGTGAGTCTCCATACCCAGTATAGGTATGTGGTTACCAGGGATCGAACCCGGGTCCCTGCGCTTGCAAGACAGGCGCTGGAACCACTGAGCTAACTCCCCGGCTCAAGAATGTCCTGTTTTTAACAGAACCTCTCTGGGAGAGTTTCCTCAGGGAAGAGCTTCCTGCCTACACGGCGCATTTACCTAACGTGGAAATTGGCCACTGTTACGGCACTCCGCTTGGGGCTTGCACTTTCAGCTTCGTTTCCTCAGGACCTGTCAGTGGTACTAAGTCAGATATTTCTATGCTCCAGTGCCATGGAGAAGATGACCCTTCATTTTCCTAATGCTTGCCTCTTTCTCCTGAAAAACTAAGAACAGGGGTCAATCCAGCCAGTCTAGTCTTCAAACCTATGAAGGAATGAGGCCTAGTCCCTGTCACGGGGAGATGATGAACAGCAAGCAGTTCATGGCTGAGGTCCTATCTCCAGTTGAGGATGCCTCGTGTGGAAGCACATCACCATCACTGCAGTAGAGACAAACATTTTCCTATGCACTATCTGGAAGTGTCTACTGTTTGCAGTGTTGAAGTGTTTTGGCAAATACATACCAATGACATACACTAAATGTCTCTTCATGCAAAATTTATGATGTCTTGGGTTTCCATAGATGTATTTGTATAATATAGTCCAGAATATACTGAAGGTAAAATAGAAAAAGCATTTGACTTCCTTTTCTTAAATGTAATGCAGTAAAATAATAAAATATTTCAGCACAAATTACTAGTATTTAAGAAAAAACTGTTCAGGTATAAATGAGAAGCTACAAACAATTTCAGGTACTCTCTGACTTAGTCTAGGACTTCATTCCAAAATTTCTTCATTATCATGCAGTGTCTGAAATTTTCTATTTGTATTCATGTGTACACAATGATTTTAACACGTAAGAGCCCAGTGGTATTACACTATTCCTAATAATAGGGATAATGCTTTTAAGTGTAAGTGATATTGTTCTCTTCAGTTAATAGCCCATTTATTTTGGGTACCAGACTTCTTTTCCTTTATATCATTTCTATTTAAGAGTCTTCTCTCAAGGAACAAATATTCTCTTCCTTGGTGGTTATGCATAGTAGACCCAATCTGTCTCCCTGCCATAAATATCTACTGCCAATACATGGCATAATTTTGTATTTTGAGTAACAGATATATGGCACTTAAAAATCTATTTCACTTTAAAAGTAAACAAACATCCCTTACAATTTCTTGCACTATACAAATATATAGAAATAACCATAACAGTCCAAATTTATACCTGTTTTATGACTTGAATCTTTAATTAAAGTAATCAGATCATGTGTAGTCTTATTTTTCTGTCAGTAACTAAAAGCATAGCTGTTCAGATAATATTTTCTGATGTGTTCTGAAATATTTTTTAAAAATAAAAATTGATTTCTAAGAAGGGTGAGTCCTGGTAACACAGAGGTTAGGTTTATTCCCTGTGTATCTACCTGAAACAACTATGGCAGAAAATGAGTGTCGTTAGAATAATATTATTTTTATTTTCCAATGAACTCATTTGAAAATTTATCAATAGTCAAATGATTTTTTAAAAAATATTCTGTACAAAAATAAAAATAGCAACCATTTGATTTTAAAGAGTCAAAAGGTGCAGATAACTCATAAAAATAATTCAAAAATAAATTTATAGGTAATAAAGGCTTATGAGAAGTCTATTGAATAGTGTAGTCACCACAGTACTACTGCTATATAAATCAGTATGAAGACTCCTTCAAAACAAAAACTAGAAATTCCATTCAGGCAGCTACTCCCCTTCTAGTTATCATCCTGAAAGAGTGAAAGAGTTCAGATGAAAATGAAGTGTGTGTGTCCGTATTTATAGCAGCACAACTCACAATAGTTAAATCTTGGAAGAGAACTTTGTGTCCAGGTACAGATGAGGAGATAGAGAAAATATTGTATTTATACACAAAGGAGGACTCTCCTGTCAGAAAGAAGGATGAACTTGGGTCACTTGTAGTACAATGTATGTACCTTAAGACCAGACTGTTAAGTGAAGTAAATCAGATACACAAGCTTAAATATCACATGTTTTATGGGGTGGGGGTTTAGCTTAGTGGTTCTGAGCTCAGTGATTCTGAGCCTTCCTCAAAAGTGCAAGGTCCCAAGTTTGCTACTAGGTACCAAGAGAAAAAAAAGTATATACTGGTCCAGCAATGTAGCCCAGGGATGCCGCACACCTGCCTAGTAAGCACAAGGTCCTGAGTTCAATTCCTGGTACCAAAAAAAGCGCATGTTTTTCTCTTATATGAGAAACTCAAAATATAAATAAAGAATAAAATAAAAAATAGGTAGGGAAATAGACCTTTTTCAAATGGTGAGGGGATAAAAAGATGGGGGACAGGGGAAGTGATGAAGAAAGGAACTGAGATGTGTTACGTACATGTACCGACTCCCCATGAGGAGTGCAATCATTATGTGATAGAAAAAAAATTAAAACTGTAAAAAGACCAAGGAAAACTATATCTTGAGGTTTCTGAGCTGTGCTATATAAACTATAAAAATACAAAATATAAAAACATAATTTTTCTGTTATATTCTAACTGACCAAAGCAATGTAAAGGATGCATCTTCTTAATGGCTATAATTGATCATGAAAATAATGTTAGTAAGAAAGACATACATTTATGTCTGGATTTAAAAATTATAAATAATCATTTACTAACAGAGTTTTGTTTTAGCTTGAAAAATAAACTCCTATTTCATTATACAAGTCCACGACATTTTATTTATGGCAAGAAACATCCCACTGGAGTGCTGTGCTGCATACATGAAAATGTAAATGTATTTTTACACTTTCCATCAATCTGAAATTAAATTTAATCTGAAAAACAAAATATTTCATGCTATGCCCTATAGGTATATATAATAATTATATGTTGACTGAAAATAAAGTTATATTAAAATCACTAGTATGCTTTGTTTTCTTTCAAGAGCTGGTTAAAATATGTGCTTTGATGAAAGACTAGACATTCTATCAAATATTTCTCAAGAGTTGAATTCACTGGAGTCAAACAGCTAAAATGTCTTTTTAAAGATATATGGGTTCAGCTTCTGTTCTATAATTTTATAGTGTTAAATCTAACATAAAATATTTTCATCAATAATATACTTTTCCAAGGTAATTCACATAAACAAATTTGAAGCTTTTTACTATGGAAAAGATAAAAGAGTACTTTGTCTGGGATAAGGTCTTTACTTACTTTCAAATTGAGAATACAGTTAGTTTTAAGAAAAGATTTAACAAAGAGATGTCCTGAAAATTTGAAGGCATTGTATAATCAGAGCATCAACATTTAAATAATGACTCCAAGAACATTTTGCTCTATGAATAAAGAAACTGAGACTTACAAGAACAAATCATCTTGATTATTGTCACCTAAATAGTTCAGTGGAAAAAATCCTAAGACTATCAGTTTCTTTTCTGGGTCCACATTGAGTCCCCACTGCGCTCCAGGTACAGCTGAGTTCTGAGGCCGAGCACCGGCCCTGCTGGAACCTGGCTGGACTCGTTCACCGATTCTGACCAGGGAGCTTCCTCATCGTCTCACAGCCTTCTCTCACGAAGGACCAATCTACAAAACTCCACAAAATAGGCTCCACTGTCTGATTAAAAATACCTGTGCTGGCTGGGGATTTGGCTCAGTGGTGCTGGCACATGTCTTGCAAGCACAAGGACCTGGGTTCGATCCCCTGTTAATCACATACAATACAGGGCATAGAGACTCACGCCCAGCAGCAACCAGTACCACATACCACAGTGCCGGGCGTGCTGGCTCACGCCTGTAATTCGAGCACTCGGGAGGCAGAGGCAGGAGGATTGCTGTGATGTGAGTTGGAGGCTGAGCTCAGGGCCAGCCTGAACTACAAAGCGAGACCCTGTCTCAAAAAAAAAAACAACAAAAAAAATACCTGGGCTGTGGTTGTTGTTTGTTAAAAACGTATTTCACCTCAATTCATCTATCATGGTTATTCTTGTAAAGATTATCTCATCTGTCCATATAAAATAGAAAATGTGCAGGTGTTTTTGGTGGGTGTTTCAATGAATATCTTGCATAAAACAAATACGCGTTATATTTCTTATAACAACATACAAACATATGTATAATACAATTGGGAAAATTTTTCAGCTGTAGGGTCCCCTGAAACAAAGGATTTTGAGATTCAGAGATACTGATTTGTAATATCTTACCCAATGCAATGTTAGGTGTCTCAATTGACATTCACCAGTGATTCAAGAAAATAATATCATACAGGTGAATAATTTCGAGAAGCAATGTCTACACAATATCATATGAGCTTGCAGCAGTCTCCAACTGCAGCAGTAAAGCAGAAGAATTTCTAATTTTCTCTTTTGGTCACTAGTATTCTGTAGAAATCATGCACTGCACATGTGCTGCAATTTTAGCTGGAAAAGCCTTTGGAGACGCCAATTCATAACTAAGGCAGAATGTGAGGCTGGTTTCCAAGGCTTGCCAGCCCCCAGCCCTTTCTGACTGAAGTGGCTTCTCCCTGAGCCCCACAACTCTAACCAATTCCAGTCATTGTTGATTGGACCAGGTGTAAGTAATAGACTAAGGGCAATTAATCATCAGAGATATAAAATTAGTGACCTGGTTCAAATCAACATGTCAGTCCAGAGATATAGCACAGTGATGCTCAGCGCCTGCCTGGCAAGTACAAGGTCCTGAGTTCAATCCTTGGTATCACAAAAACAAACGAACAATAAAGCATGTCAATCAGTTCCTCAGAAGTTGATAAGATATGCAGTGGTGGAGGAAGCACAGAGAATGGAGCTCTGACAAGGTCTACTGGGGCCCTTGTTAAAGCCAAAGTTTATGAGGAAGGATGGATTGCTAGAAAGAAAAGAACAGAGGATCAATTGCTAAGAAGACCAGAGTCTACAAGAGGTAGAGACTGGCTCTGAGTGTAAGATGTTCCCTCGTGGCTTTCTAGGTGAATGCACCTGTTTTTCCAGGTTCCAGCCAGTTTCAGTCAATGACCATGCTTTTCTGAAACTCAGGGTTGTTTTCCCAATAAATCTTCTTAAATCAGCCTGAGCCTGTTTCTTGCAAACAAGCAAATTCCTTTTAAGAGAAATGGCCAAATGGTCTTGCATGAATCTAGACTTCGTTTGTATCACAAGAAAAGAGCAGAAGTCTATTGAAAATAATGGCACTCAAATCTTCTTCATTCTCTGAAGGGCTATTCCAACCATAAGTAATTTGGGACACTGATGTCATCAGCATTAAGGATTTAAGATATTAATATTTAAGATATTCATTTCTGTGAATGAATATCACCATTTCTGTGAATGAAATATTTCATTTCTGTAAATAGAAACTCATAGAAGGGTCACAGAACATCAGGGTGTTATGTCAGTCTTCTCCAGTGTTTTATCTAAACACAGTTCTAGTCTTGTTCATCTAGCATCTCAGTTTTCCTCTTTTCATATCATGAAAGCATTGATTCTTACTAAAATGTTGTTCAACAAATCACGGTGTAAATACTTCTATCATGGCTAATTTCAAGCTACCAAGGCAACACTGTTGAACATGGAGCTGGAAAGAGGCACACAGTAATACAAGATTATAATAAAGTAATTCTAGCTGAGCGTGGTGGTTCATGCCTATAATCCCAGCACTCAGGCAGAGGCAGGAGGATCTCCATGAGTTCAAGGCCAACCTGATCTACAAAGCCAGACCTTGTCTCAAAAACTAAAAAAAAAAGGCCAGGGATTTAGCCCAGTGGCTTAGTTCCTACCTTGCAAGTGAAAGGCCCTTGGTTCCATCCCCTGTAACCATATACAACAATGTTGGGTGTGATAACTCATGCCCACCAGCAATCAATATCATATAACTGGGCCAGAGATTTAGCTCAGTGGTTCTGGCGCCTGTCTTGCAAGCGCAGGGACCTGGATCGATCCCTGGTTAACCACATACAATACTGGGCATAGAGACTCACACCCAGCAGCAATCACTACCACATACCACAGTATCGGACTTGGTGGCTTACGCCTGTAATCCCAGAACTCGGGAGGCAGAGGCAGGAGGATTACTGTGATGTGAGTTTGAGGCTGAGCTCAGGACCAGCCTGAACCACAAAGCAAGACCCTGTCTCAAAAAAACAAAAAAACAAAACAAAACAAAAAAACCCCACATAACACAATGCTGGGCATGGTGCCTCACACCTGTAATCCCATCACTCAGAGGCAAAGGCACAAGGATTGCTGTGAGTCTGAGGCTCATTTGGGCTACATAGTGAGCTCAGGACCAGCCTGAACTACAAAGAGAGACCCTGTTTCAAAAAACCAAAAAAAAAAATAATAATAATAATAATAATTCTAAAGCCCAAGTACAGGAACAATAAAAAAGCTTCCAGAGTATGGATAAAAATAAAATGCTGCAAAACAATTAGGAATTAATGAGTTTCAAATATTTATTGTTTGCTTTAAATATAATTCATTTAATTTAAATGTACATGTTTGATTTTAATAATGGCTATATTTAATATGAGGAAAATTCTCAGAAACATAGAGACTAGTTCTCATGAGCTAGGCCAGCACATTACAGAAAAGGCATAGAGGGCTGGGCATGTAGCTCAGTGGCATTGCGACTGTCTGGCAAGCATACACTCCTGGGTTTGATTCCCCAGTACAAAAAAAGAAAAGAGAGAAAAGGCTTCTATTCAATCATACTTTTTTCTTGGAGGAGAGAAACATTTAATTAACTAAACAAAATGAGTTCATTTGTATGGCACAGAGTCCAAAGAAGAGATGGATACTCTTCATTAACTCAGCTTTTCAAAAAATGGGAAGTTTTGATTCAATCCTGCCAGAATTTTGAGTCAGTCCAGCCTTCTGTGTGGTACTGGAGCAGGAAGACTGTTAATTCGGGAGACAGAATGCCTAGGCTGGAGTCTGGCTCACTCACCTGCAACTATCATCCTGGGAGAGCTTATCACTGTCCTTCCATCTGCACAATGGGATAGCAATAATTACCCTACCAGACTTCAGTGAGCGACACCATGCGAAGCCCTCACCCATACCAAGCACTCAGCCAGCAAGTGTTCAGGGACTGTTTCCTACACACTCACAAAAGTGCCTGCGATACACAGAGCTGAGAGTGTGCCTTCTTAAACTTCCTCAAATACACTTCCGGGCATTTGAATGCCTTTGCCTTTTCTCATCTCTTCCCTAAATGATGGGTTCCTGAGTGTCTTTTTAAGCTTAGCTCAAAAACGTGACTTCTCTTAACTCTGGTCAGACTCCACCATGGATACAGCCTTGTTCCTTTCGAAGGCTTAAGATGTGGAGCTGATTTAAAGACCCAATTACTAACAAAGTGGAAGCAGATTTTAAGAATTCGAAAAGTTGGCATGTTGTAAACAATGAGAAAGCATGTTCAGGAGACAACATGAAGAGTACGGCTGAATGACCACTGGACGAGGAGATCAGTTGTCTATCGAACTAGAAATCAGGACATATTGTCCAAGATGATAGAAGAAAAACCCAAAGCCAGTTCTGAAAACACTGGGATTTCCACCCGTATTGAAGTCCAGCATGGAAGGGTCTGGGGGTTGAACAATTTCAAGGAAGGGATGTGGGCACCCATAGGACTTTAGAGTGTGCTGCCTCCCTGCCTTAATACCCTCTCGCCTGTACTGCACTTTCTGTATGCACTTTCCAGCTGCTCTGGGGCCTCACAAGCTACATTCAGCAAAGCCAGTGTGCATCTTGGCTGCCTCTATATAGTTACAAATAATACTTTGAAGAGCCTCAGGGCAAGGTCAGAGAACTTCCACTGGGACAATATCCTACTAGCCAGGGACACAGTGCTATTTTTGAGAAAACTGGCTGGAAGAACAACAATTCAGCTAGAGAGAGCTGCTGGCACATGACTTAAACATGCGATGACTATAATGTGGATTGTGCCAGCAATGCAGTAGGGACAGGGTCATATGGAACCTTGGGGACCTGACATGTCCATAAAGTGGGACATTAATTAACTCCAGTAGGCCCAGAAGACAGAGAATCGAGGCAATATTATTCACAAACTTTAATGTTTTATACTTGCTCATAGCCTTCTCCTTCCTATTTCTTCCTTTTTTAATGAAAAATATGTCTTGAATCTGGAAATGCATTTCAAGAAGCACATTCCTTATTTGATTTCAAAGGATAATAGCTACAGGAGAATTTGCCTTAGAATGAATCATACCTCTAGTCTCACCCATATTTAATTTAGATGCTGTTGATATAAGATTTTGGGCTTTATACTTTTGAGTTGATGTTAGAATAATGCTGAGACTTTGGGGATTATGGGATGGATGTTTGTGTACTTCCTAACTTCATACGCTGACATCTTACCTCACAATGTGATGGCATTGTAACTAGAGTCTTTGGGACATGACTAGCTCATGGGAACAAAGTCCTTATGAATGGGATGAGTGCATTCATGATAAAGGCCTGAGAATCTTCTGGATCTTTGCACTAGGTGAAGACATAAAGAGAAGTCAGTATCAAAGATCTCTTGACAGACATGGATCTGTTGGCCCCTTCATCTTGGACTTTCCAGCTTCTAGAACTATAAAGAGGAAATTTCCATTGCTTATAAGTCATCTACTTTAAGACATTTTTGACATAGCACCCCAGATGGATTGAGACAGCATTACCACCATGGCTTGCCCAGTGGCTTTTGCCAGTCTGGGTATCCTAAGCTTTGGTTTTGACAGCTCATCATGAGCAAAACTCAGGACTTCTCTCTTCTGTAGGCCAAGGACTTGAATGTGAAATGTAAAGCTGAACCTTTGAAGGGGAACTGGTGAAAATCTACTCTGCAGAAAAGGAGCATGACAAGGAATGTTGTCTGTTTTGGTTGTAGACCACAGAGAAAGAATAACTTTCTGAAAAAAGTCATATGCACATCCTTACCCTTCTATAGCTCAGGATTCAGACATCACCTCCCTAGCTCAGGAAACACTAAGTCAGGAACAACGTATATCATCTAGCATTTATCATCCACCATCTCTGGAAAGCACCTCCCCCCACCGGTGCTCAGTGAGACACAAATTCACAATCCACAGTTATAAAATATACACGAGAAGATAACATACTCAAGAGAAACAGAAGCAGAAAATAGAATACTGTAAAATCTCTCATGGATCTCTGGTATTAGAGTTAGTAAATACAGAATATAAAATAGCAGAAATAGTTGAAAAATTCAAGATAGTCCATGTCTGAATGGTCAGAGAAAGACTAAATGACTGGTACTAGGACTTAATTCAGGGGTAAGATGTAGAAAAAAATTTGACAATCTCTGTTTAGAAGTATTGAATTTTTCCAATAAGACTCAAAATGAAATCAAGAAGGCACTTTTTCTCTCCGTTTCATCTGCTACCTCCTCTGTTGCCTCTTTCACTTAGCTTTTCTCTCATCCCCTTACCAAGGCAGGAATAATCATTCTGACTCACCTCTGAATGAAAACTTAATTGCAGTGTATGCATCATTGCCAACAATTAATTTCCATTTTTATGCTGCAAACAATACTCATGTTCTACTTTTATTAGAGAATATTATTTTGATATTAATTTTTAAAACATTCTCATTGTGGAATCTTAAATTTGATAAACTACTGTGCTATTTCATTTGACTACAGTAATAGAATATCTTGTATAAAAATCTTTATATTTGAAATCAGATTTTTTTTACTAAAAAATGAAATGTTATCTGCTTCTTTAACTATCAAAAGATACACTGATTCAACAAACATTACACAAACCTTGTTATTTATTTTTATTGCTTTGACAGTTATATCCTGATTATAGTAGCATTCTTAAAGCTAAGGACTCTTTGCAATGTCATTATTACATACTAGGAGGTCAATACTGTGTTCCATTTTAAAGAAACATTTATCTGTTAAGCATTTATCTATCTCTTTGTGCCTGGAGATAATTAATTAAAACCAGTCACAGCTCCTGCTCTGTTGGAGTTTATAACATAGTAAAGCAGACAGATTAGTACTGGAATAATTACCAGATAAATGCAGAATGTCAATGCAACAGTTATGACATTTTCTTGACTGTACTAAACAAATATATCAGTTTCTAGGCCCTTTTACAGAATATTTAATTTGTTAGAAGTTAAAAGGGAATAGGTGGTTTGGACTTTTTTGGTGAATTATTCCTCTTTTTATAAATAATATATCCCAGACGTCACATGGGCAATCTTCACTTAACATCAATTCCTGTTCCATCTTTCAGAGTAGTCAATTTTGTCAACAATTTAGAATGTTTAGGATCCTTTTATTATAATTTCAAATGAAAAATTGCTGAATTTAGCAACTGCAACAATTTACCAAATATCATTTATTTATTTACAAACTTTGAAATAATGAATAATGTGTAGGATGTTTTATAAATTTTTAAAGATTTCTGCTTTTCATTTTCATAACTGCATTTTTAAGGAATCCTTAACATGAATCTGACTCCAACTTCCTGCTAGATGGAGCCCTGGGTCCACATATGGATGGACTAAGCTGCTAGTCTCAGACAGGGATGACTGAGTGGGAACAGGGCTCAAGGTATGGAGGGGGCAGTCTCCCCAGGGTCACCAAGTCCCAAGTCCTTCTAGCTTCCTCTTCTGTACAACTCTTTAAAACCCTGCCCAATCCATGCAAAACGAATTGTAGGAAACACTGCAAATAGCAGAAAGAAAGTAAAAGCTCTGTTGAAGTTGTACATTTGGTGACTTAGTTCAGTAATTTATTCCATTGGAAAATTGGTTTCCTAGCTAACAGAGTCTAATCCAATTGGCCTAGAATGATCCATAATATGTCAGTTGGATTTAATCCTGAATCATCAGATAAAAATATGCTAACAGCTTTGGGCTGGAGTCAGATGAGAAAGATGAATATGAGTGGAGGCCATGCGTAGGGAGAAGAGGGGCAAGACAGGACCAGAAAGAAGGAAATGCCTGAACTGGCAAGAGAAAGCAGAAGACCAGGGTGGCTGTAGGTCCATCTAGAATGACTACTGGAGCCTACTAAGAGCTCTATGTTTGCACTAAGTCATTGGAAGAACAGATAGTGTTTTTTTAAGGAAGGAACATGGTGAAAGAATTTGGAAATACTATTCTGGTTACAATATGGAGAACAGATTGGAAAGCAGCTGTGCTACAGGCAGCTTGACTCAGCTGGGGGCCACTGCAGATGTCAGCTGGGAGACGACAGTAGACTGGACCAGGGCAGTAGAGAGAGAGATGAAGAGACATAGATGACCAGAGTGCAGAGTGGCCTTCAGTTGCAGGTGACTTTGCCTCTTGGGGATCATGTAGTAACGTTCAAAGACATGCTATTGTTGTTGGAGTTGCAACTGGGTGTGGGCTGGAAGTAGTAGAGGCCAGTGATGCTGCAAGCATTCCATAGTGTACAGAACATCTCCCATAACAAACCATGCCAAGATTCAAAATGCCAGTAGCATCGACATTGAGAAACCACAAAATAAACACAACTTAGGAGAAAATAGGCACTTAATATCATAAATGAACTGTCAGTAGAATGCCACATTTATCCAAATAACATATGATGATCACAAGAAAAACATTGTATCAATAACTGCTTTAGAAAAAATAATTTAAAATGATCACTTGCAAATAAATTCAGCCATCATATACATATTGTATGTATACTTATTAAAATGCTTAGAAAGTGGCCGGGGATTTAGCTCAATATTTCCAGTGCCTGCCTTGCAAGCACAAAGTCCTGGGTTCAATCTCCAGTAACCACATATAACAATGCCAGGTGTGGTGACTCACACCCACCAGCAATCAGTACCACATACCTCAGTGCCCGGCATGGTAGCTCACACCTGTAATCCTAGCACTTGGGAGTCAGAGGCAGGAGGATTGCTGAGTTCGAAGCTGAGTTCAGGACCAGCCTGAGCCACAAAGCGAGACCCTGTCTCCCCCAACAAAAAAAAAAAGATTTAAAAATTTTAAAAATGCTTTGACAGAAAATCATAGTGACTAAGTCCAGCATTGTTTGCAAAAGAGACATTCTCACTCAAGTAAGAGTCAGAAGGATCTAAATTTAGTTTATACTCTTAGTGCATTAAAGTAGCATCAAGAAGCTCAGGAAGTCAAAAACCATCACACTCCTAGTTTTTGTCTATACTGTTAGTGGCTGCTTGCCAAATCCCTGTTGCCCTATGTGACTACAGACTATTGAAAACATGTCCTCTGCGAAGTCCTCCCCCCCAAAAAGGAAATGGAATTAAGGGAAGATTCTGGATGAAATAGCTGGCAACAAGCATGTGACAAGCTAGGCATTCTGAGGGAATGTATCTTAGCTTCAGAGAAGAATGAAGGTTTGGGAGAAGCTTTATGAGGTTTCTTTATTGTTTACTCTAAAAGTTAAAACGCTGTTTCTACAAGTTCTAGTGTTATAAAGGGAAATTAGAGAATCCCATAAACATTTTTATTTGAAGAAGAAGATCTACTAATTGCCCCTCATGTGACTTGGAGGAAGTTGAACAGAGGAAGAGCAGAGCGAGTCTGTGACTGAAAATGGGAAAAGATTAGGGTCACGCCTGGACGCTTTCATTGATTTCTTAATCTCTTCCATGTAAACAAAAACCAGACAGACAAACCTGAGGAGATTCTTTTTTCCCTCCATTTCATAGGCTCTTTGTAAATCCAGCTTGGGATTTGAAAACTATTGCTTTATTTTCTGAAATGCTGGTGCAAGATGCCTCCTTTCTGGTAGAGGGCACCCCAAATCTCCATGTGCTGCACTTTGCAGTCCTCTAAGCAGATACACACAGTTCAAATAC
Organism: Petromus typicus; assembly: GCA_004026965.1. Lineage (NCBI taxonomy): Eukaryota > Metazoa > Chordata > Mammalia > Rodentia > Petromuridae > Petromus > Petromus typicus. The sequence continues at coordinate 30,791 of PVIR01005990.1, forward strand.
AGATCTAGCAAGAGGTCACGATTAACAACCTTTCTCGAGGACGATGAATAGGTATTTTCTTTCTATCTGCATCAGTGAATTGGATCTTCACACTTGCCCTATCTACACTTCTTCACTTCTTGCACCTCTGAATTAGCAAAGTTTCTCAATGTGTATTTGTCCTTTCTTTCTAAGCAGATCACAGGGTGCTAGTCAGGTAACGGGCTCTCTTGAATCAGGTACACATTTCCTAGCCACTCTTGTACCTCAGTGTGGCCACACAACAAAACACCGGCAGTGAAGGACTTCCACATGTTTCCTGAAAGTCTGAGGAGATGCTGCTTCTTTCTTCCTGTTGCCTTAAATGTAGATTTACCGACTGGGGCCCAGGAAGCCATAGTAGAGGCTTTGCTGTGTGCTTCTGGATATCAGAAGAAAAGGAAGCAGGTGTCTGATTCCCGGACACCCCATAGAACCCTGTATGGGAAAGCTGACCAAACCAAGCTGGACGCTCTTCCTAAAATTGTCCATCATGATTAAAAAAAAATATATATTGCTCACACAAAGAGGTTTTAAACACTGCAGTACCCATGAAGATGGGAGAGGGGAAATTCGCTACTGGAAAGAATTTCAGGTAACAGAAAAAACTAAGTTTACAATGGAATCACTATGAATATACTTGAGGTAAGATGGGCCCAGATGGACTGATACTTCTGCACTTTTTATGTTTGAAAACATCTAAAGACTAGGCGATTTGCCCCACATGTGGAAGACAACGTATTTCTCACCCCAGTTCTGGCTGTCCCTAGCTGGATTTGGGTATCTTTCATACAGACTGACGTCACAATTACCTTGATCCAACCCAGCGGGGAGCCTTGTGCCTGAGGACTGGGGCCGCTGAGAAGAGCATGCTAGAGCAGAGGATGATGCTTTATGACAATTTCTCTCCAAGAAAACACATGAACATTACAAATGTTCCAATCCATTACTTCCATTTGCATAACAACTCCAGGGGAGGGAAGAAGTACTGAATGGGCTGCTTCTCTGTCTGCTGATTTTTGAAAACAGGGTCTCTCTACATGAGCCACACTGGTCTGGAAACTTCTGGGCTCACCCGTTATTTCTTCCTCAGCCTCCCAAATAGCGGGGACCAACAAGCATGCATCCCAGCTCTCAGCTTCTTCACTTTAAAGTGCTTTTAAATAATAGATGTGTGCACGAGGACTGAGAGACTATTAAATTGTGTTCCCTGAGCTCACACATCCAGAAGTGGCAGGGTTCTGTCTAACACCACAATTCCTGGTTCCACATCTCTTGCTCTTTCTATAGTACACGTAGTCGTTTAAAACAATATGCAGCTAGAATAAAGTAGCTATGATTAAAATAACAGGCTTTTAAATGTTGAGACTAGCCTCATCGAAAATCTTCAAAACTGGCATTGCTATTTTCTTCCAAGTTACTCTACTTTTCTTATGCGTATGGCTTTAAATTTTAAAACATTTAGATAAGATTCTGGTTTGAAGGTTCTTATAACTAAAACATTATATCATAACTGAATTGTTTGGGGACCTAATGTTGTGAAGTTCTCTCCCTGCTCTTTCAAGTCTGAGAAAAAGGAAGAACGTCTAGCTTCCTTCCTAAAGGCCACACAGGACAAAGACACATGTAGATTGTATCTAGGAGATGTGGCTAGACTATGTTGATATAAAGTAACTCAACGACTCTGATCAGTCTGAGTTGTCTAAATACTCTCTGACCACTATAGACTATAACTCTTCCACCAGGTATTTTTAAGTTGCATGCCTTTGATTACAATGAGTTTTACAAAAAAGGTACATACGCATTAATTGATAGCGTCAACACCGTTCACAAAAAGCAATTCAAAGTTTCAGAAAATGGATGATGTGCTCTCAGTTTCATTCTTCAACATGGAAAGTGGTTGCTGTCCCATTAATGATGACAATGGGCAGTAGCACAAATTTACAGAAGAGAGTTCGACAGAAGGTGTTAGCAGTCTAATGTGCGCCTTTCCTCGGACCGCAATTCCCAGAGATTATTCAAAGGACACAAGTAGTGGTCCACTTGCAGTTTCACAAGATTATCTACACAGGTTTTTGCAACAAAATGTATAATAGTAAAAAACTTAGTGTAGCGTAAGTGTTAAATAAGTGTCAACCATGGCACATTTATACAACAGTACGCTTTGTAGCCATTAAAAATAACATTAGTTGAGACTTGTTATGAGATAGAATTTGCCCAGGAAAACCCCTAAATTCATATCCTGTCCTCAGCCTGTTGCTTTTCATCTTCACTGCTGTCAAGGGCCACCTACCCCATATGACAGAGTCGAGCAGAGGACACACTGAGCCACATCTCCAGTCATCGTCAGTGTGTCACACCAGACACTGTTCTTCTGGACATTCATTCTTTTTTTTATTTTATTTTATTTTTTTTTTTTTTAGGTTTTTTGAGACAGGGTCTCACTTTGTGGTTCAGGCTGGCCCCGAGCTCAGCCTCAAACTCACATCACAGCAATCCTCCTGCCTCTGCCTCCCGAGTGCTGGGATGACAGGCGTGAGCCACCACGCCCGGCACTGTGGTATGTGGTACTGGTTGCTGCTGGGCGTGAGTCTCCACACCCAGTGTTGTATGTGGTTACCGGGGAACTGAACTCAGGCCCTTGCGCTTGCAAGACAGGCGCCGGAACTACTGAGCTAACTCCCCGGCCCCTGGACATTCATTCTTATTTCAGGAGGACACGCCTGTTCAGATTACAGAATTTTCCTTCTCTCTTTGATACCTCACCCTTTCAAGCAAGTACTGAAAGCAATTTTTGAATTTCTACCCTTCTTTCCCCTTATTTGAAGCTGAAAGTTAACACGGTGAGGTGCGTCCCTCTCCTGATTTCTTCCCACTTTCCATTACTCTTGCTCTAACTATAAAATTCAGTAGCATTTTATTTTTGTACCAGATTTTTTTGATCCCTGCGTTCTGAATTCAATTCTGGCACTCATTTCCATATCCATTCTCCATTCTGACACCACTGGCCAGACTCAACTCCTTTTGTGAACAGACTCAGTTGTCAAAATTTAGACTGATGACGGCACCAGCCTGTATTATTATCTCCTTCTTAGTTCTTAGGTTTGTGAAACTCATTTTACTGAGTTTAATTCCACCTGAACTCAGGAGGAAAAGATACCTTCTCTCTCCCCCAGCTTGGTCGGATTTCTTCCATTTTTTTTTTCTAAACCCTGCTGCCTGATGACAACGAATCAGTATTTTGCATCTCTGAAGCTCATCTCATCCTGACTTTAGAGCTAACAAATTTCAGGCCCTGCATCTGTGAGCAGGAGGAGCACCCCCTCGGGCACCGGGAGCAGGTGGTTTCGAGAGGAGCAGCTGGTTATGCAGAATCCCAGCTTCTTTCTGGATCAGTCTGTCTTTCTGAATGTCTTTGAATGACATACAGACATATAATGACAAATAATTAAGTGAGCACAAAGTACCTATCAAATAAGGTATTTCATTCCATTTCATTTTTTAAAAATCCTGTGATGGTTCCTATTTAGATATCCCCTCCAAGCCTTGTGTGCTCAAAGGCAGGACTTTTGCCAGGTAACTGGATCCCAGGTGTCCTCTGTTGAGTGTATGAGTAGGGTGTGATGTTGGGACCTGAAGCTAGGTCAGAAGAGCCGGGTCACTCTGAGTGTGACCTAGAAAGGGCGGTCTCTCTCCCTTCCTCTCCCCTTGATTGTGCTCTGCTTCCTACCACTGCCATGGCCCTCAGCCATGCTGTCCTGCCTGGAACCAGCCAGCTGTAGACTCAAACTTCTGCAAAGGGAAGCCAGAATAGTCCTCCTGCCTTTAATCGGTAGGTGTCAGAGTTGAGTATTTGTTCCAGTGACGAAAGATTCACTCAGACCTCCCCAAAGCCACTCTAGAATTAAGGTGGAGCTAAGTGAAGCCATCTCCCGGTGGCAGAAGAGCTGTCGTGAGGGAATAGATTGTCTTAATTTCACTTATCTTTTCATGTCTATAGTTTTGAAGGATTTAGAAACAGACATAATGAATATATATTACCTTTCCTGCTAAGGCTCATGACCTTTTTTAATCAGAACACTGGTTCTTCTGTGTGGAACACCCTGAGTGAGCCATGTTAACGGCCTTTACTTGTTGTGTTGTGTTTTCAACTTTTCCTGATTCATCAGTTTCATTATCTTTTAGTACCACCTCATATGGTGTTTCCTTATGTTTTACTTAAAATAAATGACATAGACTTGCACAAGAAAAGTTGTCCACTTCTTTGGAAATGAGCCTCACTGAACACACACAATCTGGTTTTCAAGGACCACCTTTCAAAACCTATTCACCTTCACAATCCACTAGAAAGAGTCACCTTAGTCGAAGAAAATTCTTCCAAATGTTGTGATCCTTTCTAACCATTCAAATTGTGTGTTCTAAATCACTTTTATGTGCAGATTAATAACCCATATATATATATATATACACACATACATATATATATGCATACATCATATATATACACATACATATATATACACATATATATACACATATATACACATACATGTATATACACATATATATACATATATATACACATACATGTATATATATATATATATGTATATATATATGGAAGGAGAGACAGACAGAGAGACAGAGATAATGATCATTGATGGTCATGACTGTACAGTTGCGATCATTTTAAAACTTGAGATACTTATACCCTCACATTTCTAGCAGCAGATAAATACTATACCAGCCATATAGCAGCAGAAGAAATACCCCTACTATGAACAAGACAGGAAAACCTTAGCTAACTTAAGCTCACCTGTTAAGCCTATTGCATTTTTAAAATGTTAAACAAAATATTAATGTGCTCCTATTATATGGTTTAACAAAAATATGGGCATTTTCTTACTTCTGTTGATCGATGACTGCCCAGTGCTTCATACCAAATTAATCATTTACACTTGTATTTACTTCACATGTGAATGAAGAAGGTAGAAAAAATAAAATAATGGTTGTGCAATGCTTGTCAAATATCATTAGAGCCAAGAGTGGGATAAGTAATCATCTTCCTAACAGCACGACACACCAAATCACACTTCTAACATTCAGTAATTGACGCTGAACAAAACACCTTCTAGCTCACCCACAGAATGACCATTTCCACAGAGCCATCCGAGGGTGCCATGACAACCCCTCCTTGAGGGACTTAGGAAACATAAAGGAGCACTGAATGCGAGCCTATTTTCCGAATTAAAATTTTAAGCACTTTCAGAGAAATAGCAATACTGAAAGTAATTTAACATCTTTTAAGATAATTCAGACTGCTTAACTCATCTAATATAATCATCTCTTAACATTGTTATATAGTCTCTATTTTCCTAGTGCTCTTTAGAAACGACAAAATACCCTTGCTTTTACTATAATTTTCCCCTTGTCTATATCTAATTGAAGAGCTTTCTATCAGGAAACTTGAAAAATGGATAATTACTGCTCTGGGGCCTTCCATCAACTATGAACTTGGGAATTAGAGTTTCTGGCCTTGCTTAATGAAAAGTGGCTGAATTAAATTTTCTTCATCTAACAAGTATCACTTTTTTTCTTTTGGTAAAAAGTTTCATAGAGAAGCTCTCTTAATAGCCACAGGCAAAGCCCATAATTCTGCTACTGAAACAATGAGATCTATTTTCCAGATCATCAATCTTCACTCTCCAGACACATACAACTGTTTGAAGAGCTGCAATTACATTATCCCTCGATGTTTCCTCAGCCTCCAGATTTGGCTGATTCCACAGTTAACAATTAAAAGGCCAAAGGAAGTGAGGATTAATTTCTATCTCTAATAATAAAAAGTTCATTGCCCTGAATTTCTTGATATCAGCATCACTGCCCTCCTCACTAGAAGTACAATAGTTATATAATCTTGCGAAGGAGAAATGGAAGTCAACATCCATCCATAGACTGAGCTGGAGATAGTGACCGGAACGATCCCCACAGCATGGACAGCAGTGTTAGCTACCTATAAATGAATGCACTCAAAGCACCCAGTACAGTGCTGAGCACACACAACAGATGCTCCCAAAATGCAAGTCTCTCTTCCTGGCCAGGCTTAGCGACACCTTAATCTACCTCATATAATACATGACACGTTTTTTGAGAACAAAACATAGGGGTCAAAAACAGGCAGACAGCTTTGCCCAAAAATGTTGATAACCAGGCTAGGCCCACAGACCATTCATATGCAGCCTATGTTAGCTGGCATCAAGCCACCGGGACGCAGCATCAACATGATATGGGCAACTCCTGGCTCTCTGGCTTCTCCATTAGAAAGGGGCTGAACGCATCGCTTCACATTCTGCTCTCCTTCCTTTCGGCACCAGTATTCCTTCCAGATGCACACATTTTCACTTGACGCAGGGGCTATTAAAGCTCATTATCAAGTAGGGCTGGGGAAGTCCACAGATTCGACTGCACAGACGTGTTTACCTCCCTCATTGAACACTCACTTTATCAGGCTACTGGCAGTTCTATTCTCGGTGGGGGGCCCTCAACACCCGAGAGACAACCCCTCCCCGCCCATCTTGCACACATTCCATTTCCACAGGCCTCCACAGTGACCTCAGAGTCGGAATTTTTACAAGGCATCCCAGCACAGTCAAGCTGTGGTCCAGGGGCCACTGGGTCAGAAAAAGCCACACTGAACTTCCGAGCACATCATGGCTTCCACATACTTAGGACACAGCTCAGTTCAGTAAACGGGACACTGAAAAAAATTAGTCTGGAAAGAGGAGAGTTTATTTCTCATTCTTAAAATTAGTATGTTTAAGATAGATAATAAATACGTTCCTTATGAAGACCTGGTACATACACATATTTCCTTTCCCTTTCCTCCCCTCCCATCTCTACATTTCTGGAAGGGAAGGATTTACATTAATAATGAGTTAGGGAAAGGAAGGCTCAATGGACCTGGTTTTACCAAGAGCACTAGTGGGTCCTGCGGGCTGCACCTGTAGAATTTGATTACCATGGAGATGAGGCTAAACTATGTGAACGGCTATCCTGTAACAGGAGCATGTTGCATGTAAGATTCACAGTCATTGTTCTTGATCTTAAAACCATCAACCTCCTCTAAAATCTACAAAACCAAAACGAATCCCAAACACCTTATGGAATCCTGTCATAAACCACCTGAAATATAAAACACACATATTGTAATATTAAACATTACCTCATTCTGCAATAAACTGAATGACTTTCATGTAGAAACAAACTAAAATATTGTTTAAGGATACACATATATGAAAACTAACTGAAACCTACAGCACAATTCACCCATGGGCTTTGGGGAATTATTCACAACTTCAGGTGTGTGGATTATTTTTTGAAGTGACTAGGTGGGTAGTCAAGCCAAAATGTGTACTATTTTATCACACTATCTCCATCTTATTAGTCTTTTGCAGAATTGGCAGTTTTGTTTCAGTCTCAGTACTCATCATCCACAAAACTGTCACATCCAGACTGGCAGCTAGAGGCAGTACATTTTCTTCCTTCTTATCCTGACAATTTGTGACTTAAGAGCCATGGAAAACACCCATGGGTGCATGCCTGGGGTCCAGTGCCAAAAGAACACCAATCGCAGAGGGGGTGATTCAAACTGTTTGACACTCAGTCTACTGGGGGAAGGCAATGATTATGCCATTCTCAAACTACTACCGTGGGTCCTAAATATTATCTAAATCTGAAAGTAGACTAAAGTATCAACTTAGGGGCCCTGAATATTGTAATATGTCTTTTGGTTTCTGATTCCTAAAATTACCTGTTATTTGTGATTATCTTGATTTACATCATAAACTTCAAAGTTTTCTATATCAAAATTATAGATATGGAGGCTAGGGATTTTTAGCTCAGTGTTTCTGGCACCTTCCTTGCAAGTGCAAGGTCCCAGCTTCAATCCCTACTACCAAAACCAAAAAAACCACTATTACAGACATGGTCTCTACTGACTTGTATGATGCCACACCCATCTCAGTAGATCCTGGTATGTTGGTCCTTCTTTATCTTTTAAAACTCTCCTTCTGAGTTATTCAGCTATTAAATAAGAAGCTGGTATATTTAATATTGTGCCTGTGTTCCTGGTCTGTAGCATAATATGACATAGCCAGCAGAGGGTCATTAGGGATCTAGAGAACAGATTCATACCAAAATGGACCTGGTACAAATCCTAGCCCTGATGCATCCTAGCTGTGTTGCCAACAAGGCAGCGAAGGCTTGCTGAACCTCGGTATCCTTATCCAGAAAGTGTTAGTAAAAACACTGTAACTTCACGGGTTTGTATGAAAATTAAAGAGGAAAAGATGCAGGACAGCACAAAGACTGAAGAAAATATTTGATTAAAGTCTTAACAACATGGCACATATGTTAGAGTTACCATTAGTTGAAATCATGGCTCTGTATTTCAGCTTCTTCACTGACAAAGTGGAGGTGGTACCACTGCTATCCTACAGATGTGGGATGAATCAGGATGGACTTTCTCATGCTCTGAGATGAGGGCTCTGATTCAACCAGCTTGGATTCACTCCCTTCCTGTCCTCAAGAAAGGTCTGCTCACAGCCAAGTTGTCCAGAATGTCTGTGGTAATACAAAGGAAACAAAGGACAAGAGGGTGGAAAACAAAGGGACGAGGGGTAGTGGTGACAGAGGGAGGTTCGAGGAAAGACGCCAGGGAAATCAAGAGATAGCCTTAGAAGTTTAGGAAAGTGTCCAGGAGAGAGAAAGGCAATTTCTTGAAGCACTCTTTTGCTCTGTCTCTTCCCTTTGGACTCTTCAAAGAAACTAAGTCAAAAAACCCTAGTTTTCAGAGAGGAAGTAAAGTAAAGCCTCTTGCTGTTGGACTCAGTTACTTTAGGAGCCACTGTCCTGATTCTGGGCCAACCCTGGCCTGGATTCCACTGGGCAAGAAGGTATAGGCCAGCGAACGCACTGTGGCTGGGACAGAAATGCCACAAAGACACACATGACAATCACTTTCTAAGCACATTTCAGTGTAGCGTATTTTTATTAACTATAGTCATTTGGTACAATAGAGCACTTCAACTTTTTCAATTTAACTGAATTTTGTGTCCTTTATCCCCTGCCCAACTGTCCCAACCTCTGGTCACCATGATAAATACATATTTTTTAAATCACACTTTTTAAATTGTACGGATACTGAGGTTCAGCAAGGCTTTGGTACCTTGTTGGCAACACAGCTAGGATGCATCAGGGCTAGGATTTGTACCAGGTCCTTGTACCCTATCTGGGTACTAATCTGTTCTTTAGATCTCTAATGATGTTCCTCTGCTGGCTATGTCATGTAATGCCATATAATGTCATATAATGTCATTTTTCTTTTAAATCTAAAAATATCTCATAATTCTTGGAATCTTCCCCTACAAATCTACAATGACATGTTGAATGCTAGTACAGTTTTCTCTCCATATACATGGATTTCACATCCATGGATATAATTTGCCACAAATCAAAAACATTTTTAAAAATCTAGGAAAATTTCAAGAAGTCTAATTTCAGTTGGCCACACACCAAGCACTGCAGTGACACTGCTCCAGGGATGACAGGAAGCATGGGCAGACCGAGCAGCGCAGCTTCCTTCTCTCCAGCACTTGGTGAGCATCATTTGGACTCTTGTGTGTGCACTGTGTCATGAGGCCTACAATAGCTACATCTGCCCTGAACATGGACAGAACTTTTCCTTGTCATTATTCCCTGAACGATGTGGTATTATGACCATTTCCACAGTATTTGCATTGTGTTTGACATGCATGACCCAGAGATGGTGCAAAGGATACAGGGGGATATAAAAAGGTTTCCCTCAAATCCTGTGCTCTCTCATACAAGGAACTTGAGCCACTGTGGGTCTGGTATCTGCAGGGTAGTCCTAGAGCCAATCTTGTGGGGACACTAAAGGTTGATCACTTATGGAGAAAACTTCTAGGTCTTGGATGGTAAGACTATAGTGACGTTGTCCCCAACCCCAGTGAGATCTTGCTCTCTACTTTCTGATTGTTCTACAATTATACTTCATAGCATAACACAAACATAACCAATAATGAAAAAAGAGATCAGCACTGCTGTGGACATTGGATCTATTTAATTTCCTAGCTGGATGGTCCCTGAGGGAAATTCCTTTAGAGCTCTAATGTTCTAAAGCACTTTGACCACACATAAATAGCCTTCCAATGGTGTAACAAAGATGAAAAGCTTCACAGGTAACATCTGAGAACCAAGAAATGAGGTGACCATGCATCTTACAGAGACCCATCTCTCCAGAGTATTCAGCCCTCTATCGAACTGGAAATAAGTGGGGAGCAGCCATAGTCTGAAGATACTCTGCCTTGCACCTGGGTAACATCCCTCGAGGGAAGGAGGGTGTCCTGATAGCTTAGCACGGAGCAGGGCCTCAAGCAGAGATCTATAGGACTCGGACCTGGAGAGAAAAGGATGGCAAAATCAAGAGTGCAGAGGGAACGTCAGTTCGGTAGGCTACATGACAGTGTCAAAGGCTTGACGCAATGGAATTTCTTTTGCTCTTCCAGAGCCAGTACTTCCCATTTGCCACCCTGAGCCTTGCCTAGGAGACTCACCTTTGTGGAGTAGATCAGTGGCTCCCATAGGCTCTGGCTTCTGACTGAGTTTAGTTAACAATGGCGCCAAAGAGAGACAGATGCAAGGAAGCTCCAGGGTGGTAGGTGCTTGCTGTTTTGTTTCTCAGTCCAGATTTGGTTTGTTTTATATCCTGCAAGTGGCAACATATTGGTCTTCTCCTTCCTAGAACCTGTTGGTTATGTCTTTCCTGGGCTCCAGCCCTTTTTCTTTACTAGTAAATGTTCTTCCTTTGTCCCTTCAGAGTCCAAGGACAATCATAAATGTTGGCTGTTTCTAGACCCTGTCATTCCTTATTCTTCCGCTGGCCTTCATAATCCCGCTCATACCTTTACAAATATTTCCTTCACTAAATTCCTTTCATGTACTCAGGCTAATATGCCATCTGCTACCTGCCGAGACCCTGCCCAGATTGGACCCCCATAAAATGATAATAGCAGAATGAGAAAAATGCACAGGAAATATGTCCATTTCCTAAGGATTTGAGGAATAAGACATGTACTAGACTAACCACCTTGCATGAAAGCATATTTACTACCATCACGGAAGCTCCAAGCTAGATTCATGGCAACATAATCTATTTGCAATTTTTTCCAATGATTTTTGTAGAATAAAGTAGTACTATATTTTGCAAGATTCTGTTACTCTAAGAATGCATTGATACGTGGTGCTGACCAAGAGAAAGAGACTTAGGTTTAACCTCATTTCAGCACTTACTAAGTCAAGTCACTATTCATTTTTCTATTTCTCACCTTTCTTATCTGAAAAATTGAGGCCACCACACCTTTTTCATAGGGTTCTTACATGGCTGAAATGGAACCCCGGCAGACACAGGACTGCATATGGAAAATTCTTAACAAGTGACACTATATTTATTCTTCTACTTCATCAAATCCTTTTGTACTACAAGTCTCAGTTTATGAATTCTAATGACTCAGGCTTGATCCAAGGTTCTTAAATCTAGGTGATCACAATTGGTTTCCTCAGCAGTGACTTAGATCTAGACGAAGATGGAGACCACTCTGAGAGCCTCTACCTGTGCCCATCTCACGGCCTGCGAGGTTGTAACACATGGCCCAGCAATCAGTGCTGTCATCATATCTGCCTTGGGCAAGAAACATAAGCTCTGAAGTTTCTTTCTTTTCAGATATACATTCTAAATCAAATCCATCCATGTTATCTATGACACTTCAATTCCTCAACTTATTATTCAAGTCTTTAAAATTGAAAACTGTAAAACTGAAAACAACGCGGAACTTGCAAACTCGAATATGACACAAAAATCCATTTTCAGAGTCTTATCTAACTTGTGGACCATTCTTGTGGACATTCTGAACATTCTTGAAAAATTTGCTTACAAGCCACTGTGCTGAAAAAGCCACAAAAAAAATATATTCATGAACAAATATCCAAATGTCAGTTTTGGTCTCTAGGATGTGCAACGTCCTCCAACCCTACCACACCTTTATTCACTCATTCGGTAAATCTTTCCTGAGAGCCATGCAATGACCGGGACTCTGAGAAAACAAAACAGACAGAAGCCCAGATCAGGTGCAGCTCACATTCTAAACGGGAAGTCAAGAGGAGCTTCGAATAGTTCTCTCGTCATCTTTCTTCTATCACTATGTGTTCAGAAGTACTATTTTCAAATGAGTCACGTATTAACAGATAAATACAGGATGGCCCATGAAATGTGAACTTCAGATCAACCACAGTGTTTTGCATAAAATATGTCACATACCATGTCCCTGGCAAAAGCCATTCATGGGATAGATTTATACCAAAAGTTATTTTTGTTTATTGGAGGTTCACCTGTAACTGTGCGCCTGTTTATCATGTGCTGTATCTCTCAGTGCTAACCCGGACTGCTCCGCTCCCCATGCACTATGACCTGATGCATGAAAGTGCATTAGCTTTTCCGGGCCCAAGTGTGCTCATGTGTCACGTGAGGGTCCCTCAGCTCTCCCTGCCTCCAGATTTTCTGTAAAGAACAGATCTCATTGCCACATGCTGCCCTCCCTGCGTGAAGGGTGAAGCTGGCTGGTGGTCCCTGCCCCTGCATATTCTCTCCTCACTGTCCCTTGGTGATGACACTGATCTGATCCCCAACCCAATTAGTTGACTTACTCATGGCCTTAGATCATGTTAAACACCCCACATTGGAGAAGCACTTCACATTTCCCAATGTGCATTCAATATATTATTGCATTCGATAAATGCATCGACTCCTCTCTTATGTTTCCTTCAAATACGAGTTGGTGCGGTTGTCTTTCACATTACTGATGTTTCTCACCTGCCTCTTCAAGAATCTTGATCTGCTAATGGAACCAGCACAACTCTCAGTGAAAACAAGCCTGCCCTCTGTCACCTGTCAAGGTTTTCCACACAAATCTTGACTTTAGTAACTCTGGCGTTAGGCCCTTCCCCTCTGAGCTTGCTGGAACTTCCTCCTCAGCCTTTTCTCAAAAGTAACATCTTGCCTTCCACCAGGACGGGCCCTGTTCTCTCACCTTCCCACTTCAGTGCCCCTGGTCCTGCTGCCATTATGGCTCTGCACCACTGGCACCAACCTGCCCCGAGGTCATTGGATGATACAGTCTTAGATTCCTCAAGGAACTTCTGGGTCAGAATCTACCTTTCCTAAGTTTGAGAAGCTCTAGTTTGGAACAGCTCTAGGCAGACACAATTTTTCCATATTTTCCTCAGGGGACTGGAAGTGTGCAATTTCATTCATATTTCTATTAGAATATCCTGACAGCAATGACTCCTAATCTTGTTTATATCAAAGTACACCTGCAGGATACACACTCTCCCAAAGAAAAGAGATAGACCCGTGTCCATAATTCTCCTTCCGCTCACCACACAACACTCCCAGGAAGCTACTCTTGGTATCAGCGGGATACTGAATGGCCTCAGCAAAAGAGGGCCAGAAACAAACCAGCATGTCTTAATATGTTATGTTTCCTAAATAACACAGCTACAGCTTTATATCCATTTCTGGCTCACTGATATGACTTAATAAAATGGATTGACTTTGACAATGGACAAAATATTGAATTCTTTCTGATGCAGAGATGCTTAATGAAAAATTTAAAAAGCATTTTATAATTTTAAATTTCTCAGAGCTTGATATAAAAACAATCCGGAGTTTCACTGGCAGTTAGGCATTGTGGCACACACCTGTAATCCCAGCATTTGGGAAGCAGAGGCAGGAGAATCACCACAAGTTTAAGGCTATCCTATGCTACATCATGAGACGCTGTATTCAAAAACAAACAAACAAACAAACAAACAAAAACCAGAACAGTTTCACTGACTACTTATTTTTATTTCTGTTTTACTGCACAAAGATGTACTTACAGCTGATAAATGTGTAATGCCATTCCAAGTACATTTTATAAAAATAATCACAGAAGCCAAGGATTTAGCTTAGTGGTTCCAGGGCCTGCCTTGCAAGTGCAAGGGCTCAGGTTCAATCCCCAGTAGCTACATACAACAATGCTGGGTGTGAAGACTCAGGTCCATCAATCAGTACCACATACCACAATGCTGGGGATGGTGGCTCACCCTTGTAATCCCAGTATTAGGGAGGCAGAGGATTGCTGAGTTCAAGACCAGCCTGAACTACAAAGTGAGACCCTGTCTCAAAAAAAAAAAAAAAATCACAGGTACCCAAAGATGGACAGAAGAAAGCAATACTTCTCTCTCTTTCTAAACAGACACTGGCCTTACATTCCTTTAGCCTCACAGGATAAAGTCAAAGAAACATGAAGTAACCAGGACTTGTCTGGCCATGATATTAATTGAAATCTAGGAACAAATGCATGCAAAAAGAATTTTGCTCAGTACTAATACAAATTTGTAAAGTCAAATAAAAAAAGTATTACTTTTTTCTTATAATAAATTCAAAGTCTCTCAGTTATATATGAAATCTAAACATAAATGTAAAAAATAGTTTACTTACTTCCAATATAGAGGGTTAAGGATGAAAACCTATATTTAAGGTTGAAAATTCAAATAAATATGTGATAATTACTAGGAGAGATAATGAGGAAACATTTCTTAAGGATTCAGATTCATTATTAACAACTGATTCTGTATAGGGTTTTACCCCATATCACAAGTAAGTTGACCTCAAAGGCAGTTCATAGCCATGTAGGTATTTTTAAGAAGTCAGATCTGAAGTTCACTACTGTCCTTTACTTGGAAGAGTCATACAGACCAGGTAATCCAGCTGACATCCTCAAAACTAGCAGAGGGAAGACAAGTTGATGAGCTGTGCCGAGCTTGCCACAGCTCTCTGCGCACCTACATCACCCCTTTCATTTGTTTGTTTGTTTGTTTTACTGAGATTTTAGAAGTGGTGTATATGAATCACAGCTCAGGTATGCAATTCCAGCAAGTTACACGATTCCCTTGTCAAATATATATTAAATTTCTTTAAGACAAAACACAAAATTGACTATGAATTGGTAATTTGTTTATTTAAAGCCAAAATGTATAATATGTGAAATGGGAAGACAATGTCCAAAGGGAAAAAGGAACTGGGGAGGGGTCAGGCAAAGGAAGGAAGGGAGAGAAAAAAGCTGAAAGAAGGAAAAAAAAAAAACAGAGCAAAGCATTTGTTTATAGGGGGAGGGGTGAAAGGAGGGGGCGGGGAATGAGAAAATAGGAATCAAGATACATCATGTGCAGGTGTACATTCTCAATGATGAATGTGGTAATACATTTCATATAAAATGTACCAATAAACTTAAAATAAATAAATGAGTAAAGTTACTAGACACCCTGCTGAGCATGCTGACACAGCCACACTTTTTCAATAGCAAAAGCTGAACAAAATATTTAGGGAATATTAAGATTGGATTTTGAGTCTTTAAAGTAGAGCTGCAAGTTTTTGAAAGAAAGTAGATACTGTGAGCTGATTTTCTTACATTTTGACTCAATTCTAATATATATTATAGATTATATATTTTATTATATTTCTATGCATATATACTATATTTTATTTCTTTTAGTGCTTTCTTGCTTTTATATTTGGCTAATTGGGATCATTTAACTACACTAGAATATAAAGCTCTTGAGATCACAACTAGTCAAGATGCTTTCAAAGGTCAAGGGATTTTACTTTGTTCCAATGACTACACATCTAATTAACAGAATCATGAAATTTATCATCTAACTAGTGATATGTCCAAAAGTTCAAGGAAGCCCTAATAATTATACCAGTTTAGGTCAGTATTAAAGTTAGTTAAAAATAAAGAGTTTGAGAAATAGTGGCATTAGGGTCAGATATTTAGCTCAGTGGTTCCAGCACCTGTCTTGCAAGCACAAGGACCTGGGTTCAATCCCCGGTAACCACATACCATACTGGGCAAGGAGACTCACGTCCAGCAGCAAACAGTACCATATACCACAGTACCGGGTGTGGTGGCTCATGCCTATAATCCCAGCACTCGGGAGGCAGAGGCAGGAGGATTGCTGTGATGTGAGTTTGAGGCTGAGCTCAGAGCCAGCCTGAACTACAAAGCGAGACCCTGTCTCAAAAAAAGAGAAAGAAATAGTGGCATTAGCTCTTCTCTAAATGTCTTATAGAATTCAGTAGTGAAGCCATCAGGACTAGGATTTTTCTTGACAGTAGGTCTTTACTTACATTTTCAGTTTCATAGATTGATGTTGGAGTGTTTAGCATTTTTACATCTTTTGGTCAACTTTGGAAGTTCACATGTGTCTATTCCCAAATTCATTCCCTAAAGCAACTATTACCTTGATTCCAAAAGCAAAGAAAGACCCAACCAAGAAAGAGAACAATAGGCCAATCTCTCTAATGAATACAGATGCAAAAACCCTCAATAAAATACTGGCAAACAGAATACAGAGGATTGTCAAGATCATATACCCTGATCAAGTTGGATTCACCCCAAGGATGAAAGGATGGTTCAACACACATAAATTGATAAGCATAATACACTGCATTAACAGACTCAGGACAAAAACCACTGGTCATCTCAATAGATGCAGAAAGCATTTGACAAAATCCAACACCCATTTGTGATTAAACTCCTACAGAAAACTGGAATAGATAGACTGTATTTCAAACTGATAAAAACTATTTATGAAAAAACAACAGCCAGCATCACATTAAGTGATTCAAAAACAAAACGTTTCATGCTAAAATCAGGAATAAGACAAGGATATTCACTATCACCTGTTCAACGTAGTTTTGGAAACATTAGATACACTAATTAGATAAGAGAGAGAAATAAAAGAAATAAACATTGGAAAGGAAGAAGTTAAACTGTCACTGTTTGCTGATGACATGATACTCTACATAGAAGATCCCAAAAACTCAATCAAAAAAAAAAAAAGAAAACTGCTTGATTTAATCACAAGATACAGTACAGTAGCTGGGCACAAGGTCAACATCCAGAAATCATTAGCGTTCTTATACACAACTATTAGGCTCACTGAGAGACAAATAGAAGAAGCAATTCCTTTTACAATTGTACCCCAAAAATGAAATGTACTGATCATTCTAACAAAGGAGGTGAAAGATCTCTTCTCTGAAAACTACAGCATTCTGAAAAAGGAGATCAAAAAGGATACCAGAAAATGGAAAGACATCCCTTTTTCCTGGAGTGGAACAACTGATATTGTCAAAATAGGCATACTCCCAAAATGAACTACTATATAGATTCAATGGAATTCTGATTAAAATTCCAGCATCATATTTCACAGATCTAGAGAAAATAATCCAAAAATTCATCTCGAACCACAAGAGACAGAATACCAAAAGCAATTCTAGGCAACATGATCATGGCAGGGAGTTTCACAATCCCCAACTAGCAACTCTACTACAAAGATGCTGTGATTAAAACAGCATCATACTGGGAAAAAGAAAAAAAAAAAAAAAACAGACCTGAGGACCAATGGAACAGAACAGAAGATGCAAAACAACTCCAGATATAATAAATCATTTCATCTTTGACCAAAAAGTCAAACAACTTCAATGGAGGAAAGAAAGTCTCATTAATATAAATGGTGCTAGAAAAACTAGCACCAAATATTAAAGCTAGATCTATCTCTTTCATCATGCACTAAACTAAAATCAAAGTGGATTAGAGACCTAAATATTAAAGCAGAAACACCAAACTTACTGGAAGATAGGTTAGGTAGAACTCTTGGTAACACTGGCATAGGGAAAGACTTCATGAGCAAAACCTCATCAGCACAGGAAGAACTAGCAGAAAGAATTAACAATTGGTATTTCCTTTGTTTTTTTCTTTCTTTTTTTTTTTTACATTCCCTTTGTAGTTCAGGCTGGCCCTGAGCTCAGCCTCAAACTCACATCACAGC
This sequence comes from Petromus typicus, assembly GCA_004026965.1. Taxonomy (NCBI): domain Eukaryota; kingdom Metazoa; phylum Chordata; class Mammalia; order Rodentia; family Petromuridae; genus Petromus; species Petromus typicus. Next base: position 48,818 of record PVIR01005990.1, read on the forward strand.
AATCCTCCTCCCTCTGCCTCCCGAGTGCTAGGACTATGGGCATAAACCACCATGCTCAGCACTGTGGTATGTGGTACTGATTGCTGCTGGGCATGAGTCTCCAACCCAGTATTGTTATGTGGTTACTAGGAATCGAACCCAGGTCCTTGCACTTGCAAGACAGGCATCGGAACCACTGAGCTAAATTCCTGGCCCTGGTAACTCCTTTTATTACAAAGCTTCTGCACAGCAAGCAAGAGGAAACAACAATATGAAAACACAATCTGCAAGTTGGGGAAAACAATTTACCAGCTGTTCCTCGGACAAAGGACTACTATCTAGAGTATATAAAGAACTTAAAAAAACAAGTGCCCCCCACAATTTAAAGACCCAGTTCCAAAATGGACATCTGAAATGCAGACATTTTTCAGATGAAGAAGACAATGAGGAAACATATGAAAAAATGTTCAACATCACTGGAGGTCCCATGTGACCTGTCTCCCTGCTAAGTATATAGATAAAGGAATTAAAAGAATCACATCACAGGGACATACGTGCACTCTAAACCAGCAGATCAGTTTGTAACAGCTAAATGTTAGAATTTACTGATCCAGGAGGAATGATAAATCAGAGACTTATATATAAATGGTGTCCCTTGAAGACATATTCCTAAGTGAAATAAATAAGACACAGTTGTGTAAATACCATACTTTTTCTCTGGTATGAGAAACTAAAGGTGTAAATGAGGTTCAGAATTTATGATGAATATTGTGAAAAATGAGGAGAATGTCCAAAGGAAAAAGGAAAGGGGTAGGTAGAGGGAAAAAAGAAGGGAAAGAAAAAAATTGATAGTAAAAACAAAAATGTGAAAACAAATCTTATATATGCAGGGGTTGGGGGTGGCAGAGTAAGCAGGAGAATGGAAAAAAATGAAAATCGAGATAAAATACGTCATGTACACACAAAAGTTTTTAATGTTTAATGTGATCATGGTACAAATCTAAAATATAAATAAACCTCAATCAAAAAATAAAATAAAATGGGTTGAAAATTGATCAAAGACCTAAATGTGAAAACTAAAGAGTTCTTAGGTATGACACCAAATACACACATAACAAAAAATAATTGACTTTATCAAAATTTTACAAATTTTGTGCTTTGAAGGACACTGCCAAGTCAGAATCGACATCTGATAGAATGACAAAAAAATACTATCAAATCATATATCACATAAGGAAACTATACTTAAAACTTACAGACATTTACATATTTATTATAACTCAATATTAAAAACCAATAAACATTTGAAAAGAGTGGCTGACATGCGGGAAGTGCAAATCAAAATCCTAATGAGTTACCCCTATATCTGTTGGGGTGGTGGGAATCCATAAGTCAGCAGACAGTAAGTGTCGGCACAGTGTGGAGAATTGCTCACACGCTGTGGATTCAAAGGTAAAATGGCCACTTTGGAAAACGTCCTGGAGTTTCCTTCAACAATCACAAATTTACCATGACTGAGCAATTCTACTCCTAAATATACTGTGTATCCAAGAGAAATTAAATTATTTGCAGCAACGTTATTCAAAATAGTCATAAGGCAGGAACAATACAAGAGACAATCAACAGATGAATAAATAAAATATAGTAGATTCATATAATGAACTATTATTCATAAAAATAATGAAGTACCAACATATGCTACAGTATGGATGAACCTTGAAAATATCAGCCTAAGTGAAAAAAGTCAGTCATCACAGATTGCATATCATGTTTATTCCATTCATTTAAAATTTAGAAAAATAAATCTAGAAAGCCAAAAGAAATTAGTGTTTTCTTGCACTGGAGGTACAGGGAGGAAGGATGGGGACAAGGGGGTGAAGCTATAATAACTGTCATAAATTCACTGTAAGGACAGTTACATGTATCTGTAAACATCCTGAAAACCGAGGAATCATAAGAATTGTAAATTATATATCCTTAAATCTGTTTTTAAAAATTATATTGGTTCAATAGGTCCAACTAAAACTAGACTGGGTGGGATGTTTTAGGTTGTCTAGATGTCTCCCCAGAGCTTCCTGTGGTCATAGGTGGAGCTTTTTCACAGGTGGCTGGATTCAGAGCAGTGATGCTGGAATTCATTCATGTTGCAGTACTAGCCTAGAGGACTCTAGGTTTAAGCGTGAGTGCTACCTATCCTAACTAGTCTGGATAAGACAAAAGTCACAGGAAGATGCTGTTAAGGTCCCTTGTTGCTTTTGCTACCATTCTGTCTGCTATGCATTATTTCTCAACTTCAAACCTGCCATCTACCCTGCCTTGGGGCCAGCCAATTATAGACTAAAATCTCTACCTACAAACTGTTAGCTAAATAAACATTTTCCCCTTTAAAAAAATTTTTTTAAACTAGCCTGGTCAGACGTCTATGCCTTATGACTCACCTTTAATCTCACTCAAGTGTCACTTTCTACTCTTTGGAAAATGACTGAAGGTTGGTGAGAAAGTTTAAGTCTACACTTCAACTGGCTCCACTTTGAAAGCACAAGTCAAAAACTATGTCCAAATGAAGTGGCTGGGGAAAAAGAATCTTCAAAGAGGAGAAAGAACTCTGAATCATTTAGTGACATTCTCGTGCACAGTGGCCCATAGGCTACTTTTTAAGAAGCTGATGACTCAACGGTGCTGATCCTCCTCACCAATGGATTAAGCGTGTGCTTAAGACACCCACAAAACCCAGGTCTTCCAAATAGGTTCGGCTACAATGAACTTTTCAAAAACTTTGCATTTAAATATAGAAAGAGGTTGTTTTCTTAGCACATGTATTATGCATGTACAGTGCTGGCTCCATGGGGTAATTCCAGGATGCCCAAGTCCCTAAAATGAACAGTATCTGCATGTAATTTACACGTCATTCTGCATACTTTCAAACATCTCTGAGTTACTTGGGGCCCCTAATGCAGGGCAAATGCTGTATAAATAGTTGTACTGCATTGCTTAGTTCATAATGAGAAGAACAAAGTCTGTATATGTTCACTCTCTGCCTACTTTTCTCCCTAGGTACTTCTCATACATAAATGGTTGAATCCATTGACATGGAATTTGTGGATAGAAAGGGCCAGCTGTATTATTTGAAATCTGATGGAACTCAACATCGTATTCTGGAATCTGAGCAGCAAATATGACTCTCATCTTGAATTATAATATTCTAGTCCTAAGATTCTGTATAACAATTAATCCAGCCCTGAGAAAAAGGGAAGACAGATAGCAATAGTCAAACAACAATGCCCAAGTATGGCACAGCCACAGACGGGAGGATCCTGGCAAACACCGGAGAAAGCCAAAGAAGACCAACAAAGCATCTCCATCCCCGACAGTTCCTGTGGATATAAAAACATGGTATTTTTATAAACATACCCTTGGGATCGGCAATCCTCCAATGAACTGAGATGAAACACTTCGCCACCTTGGAGTGAGATTTGATTTTCTCCATGCAAGCATTTTTCTTTTGCATAACTGACTTTGTGAAATTAAAATTATACTCACTTCATACCACTATGGCTGTATGCTCAGCACGCGGACTGCACTCTGCAGTCCAATGAGATTGGAATGTAACTTCCCCACTTGTGCCATGATTTTAAGAAGATTCTGTTCACAAGAATATATGTTCCCTTTTCTTTTTCAGTAAATTGAAACAATATTTGTACATGTGTGAGTGGTATAGTTGAATTCTGTAAGAAATGGAATCATAAAACACCATGTTAATCAGATAACCATTTATATATGTGAAGATAGTTTTCAATGAATCTTCCAAAAAGGAAATGGAATTTGTTATGAGAATATAAGTTATTCTTCAATAAAACATGACTCAGGCAATAGAAATGGTAAAAACGAAAGTACTTCTGTCATAAAGGGTTTAAATTGGGTTTTTAAATAGCCATCATATATACTGAAGATTCTTAAAGGCAAGTTATTATTTATCCAAATCTAACACTTCAAAAAAGCATTTCAGTATGTGAGAGGACAGGATAACTTAGAGTATCACGTAAATCCCAGAATCATTTATTCAAATCAAGTATCCATTTTTACATCAAGGGCAACTACTTCTTCATAAAAGAACTGTGTAATATATTACCTAGAAATAAATGTTACGTATTTATAACTCTGGCTGGTAAATCCCAGTCATACTATTATTATGCCATTAAACTGGAAATATATAGAGTTGAAAAGAGGCTTGATCATAATAAAAGCACTTTATTCTGCACATAATACCTGAAATTCAATCCAACACAACTTCCAAATAACAGAAGTTTAATGTTTATGGTTTTTATTCAATAATCTTCTCCTTCTTTGACTAAAGTCAATAAAAAGTCATTTCTAAACTTTTCAGTCAGCTAGAAACCATTGCCTTAGATAAGGGCATTAAGATAAGAAAAAAATCAAGAGTGGATCTGTCTGATTCCTGCTAGCTAATGCTTTAGTGTGTTTCTTCTCAATTCCAATGCTGGTTTAGTTAAGTATTTCCACTAGATTAAAGTCTGACCAATGATTTGTGTTACCATCTTTTTTACTTCCATACTCATGGTGGATTTGGAGTTATTTCAGGGAAAATAACATTATCAAATAATGTTATGAATATGCTAGAAAGTTCTTTAGATTTAAGGAGATAATTTTTTAAAAATTATATGCTTGTCATATATATATACCTCATAAGTCTACCAGTTAACTGATTTTCACCTACACAGTGTGCAGTGGCATCATGTAGAGCCATACTGAAGTATCTTGCCATGAATGCCTCTCTCCAGAATACTTTCCCCTTTCCAAACTGAAGCTCTCCAGTGAACACTAACTTGCCAGTCCTTTCTCTCCTTAAGGAAGAAAAACTTTAAGTAACAAAATTCTTTGAAAACATGCACTGGTAAATTGGGATTATAGTTAACCATGAATTCTCAACTAAAGGTTCTCTCATTTCTATCTTCTACTGCAGAAGCAGCGTTTGGACACAGCCACTTGAGTTGATGCTGCTGCTGATGGCTACACAGGGCCTTGCAAGTCTATCTGCTGATCTTATGGAGCAGTTGTATAGTTTGGGTTTTGGTTATACAATTGTTTTTGTGGATCAATGGAAATACTGTAAGCATGAAATAATAATGATTTCTCTTATGATGGAATAATCCTTTATTTTAAAGCAAATTCACAATGCGTAGGCAAGGATATAGATATAAAATAGATTATTGTCATTTAGTTTACCCAGATGACAACCATGATCTACGTAAATGAGAAGTTTTATGTAATTATCCCAAAGATGGTCATTCAGATACAAGCTCACATCTAGTCTTATATTCCCTACATCCTCTGTTGGTAGGAGGATAGCAGGTATTCCTGAAGGGATGAATGTACAAAATGGATGTCAACAGGAAAATTCAATAACTAGCAATAAAAAATAATTTCAAGATAAACAAGGGAGAAAGAACTGCTTATGAATATTAATGAGGAAAGCTAAGTCAGGACTTGCAAAATGTCGTCTGTGTCATGAACAAATATCTGCTGATGGCAGGTTCATGGGTCACCTTTATTCCACTCAACCCACACTCTCCTGCTGGCCTGTAAGGGAAACCTTGCACCACAATTTCCTGATGCCCACATGGACCCTGTGCATGGGCTCACATTTCCCTTCTTATTCTCATGTCTGAACTATCACATCACTGTGCCACGTGCCACGTGCTCCCTGGCCTCAAGAAAAAATTCTGTTCTTTCTCAATTACATCTCTTAGTTTTATATTATATTAGTGCCTGTGGAACCCAGAGACCCTCAATAGACAGAGCAGTCTCATGCCAACAGAAGCGGGATGAGTCTTGAACGGATGCTGAAGGAATGAATGTAGCTTGAGGAGAGCTGGGAGTCAGGAAGCGGAAAGAATGTGGCCATTTTCATGGTGATCACGAATGCCATTTAACAGTAAAGCTCTTGGGCATCCTCTGACACTGCATCATGTTTACCTCATTTTGCAGAACAAACCAAAAAGTGATTTCAGTACACACACCTTATTAATTTTTAAATGTTAGTACTATTGATACAAGCTTTATAGCACACTTTGAAAATCTCACACACAGTTTAGATTGCATCCATTGATAAAAATAAAATATATGATACAGTTTTCCAGAATAAGCATTCCCTTGGAATTATTTTCTCATTTCACTTTAATGCAATTTCTACTTATTATGCCATTCTATGGCATAATGAAGACTATATTATAATCTTAGGCAATAACAGCTATTATTGACAGTTTACAATGTACTTGGGACTGTCCTAAGAGTTTACATTGAACTCTTCACTCCATCCTCACCATGAATCAACAACAATAAAATGCAGACAATTACTATCACTATTTAATACATAGTGTAAAGAAAGTAAGAGTGACATTAAAAAACGTACTCAAGGTCACCCAAACTTTACCCGAGAGTCACTAGAGATGTTCAATCACTTAATCATCCATTTTAACTATCAGTTTCACTTCCCACATGTTAATTGTTTATACTTTCCAATTTCCCCACTTCTAAAGTGACTTTGAACAGGAACCTGGCAGTGTGCTTGGTTAGTCATGCCTGAGACTGCTGCCTTGTGAGGAGACTATACTTCACTTGCAGTTTAAATATGTTAATTTAATTACTAGTATCATAACAACCTTTTATACATTTTTCATAATCAATTTACTACTTAATCTCATGAAAAGGTCATTTAACTTGTACGGCTGGTGATCATAGTCCTGTCTAAATGATTTCTCAGAGTCTAAAGCCAAAGTTGGTGACTCTCCATAAGGTCAGAAAGCAGGCACGCGATCACACCTGCACAGTGGTTGTCTCTCCTGCTTTTGCACATACAAAGGAGTCTCTGGGGAAGAAGCAGGAATTCCTCCAAGGAGTTCCTTCACCATCAGTCTCTCAGTGACAACACCTCAATTCATGGGCAGGATTGAAAAAAAGCAAATACCACCTTGTCCATGATTGTCCAGAGAGCCCAGTTTGCGGCACTGAGACTTCACATTTTCCTTTTTATTTAAAGTGACACTCTTTGTGTTAGATAAGTTGTACCATTTTACTACTAAAAAGTTATAGCCTAGTTACTTAAAATTAAAGACCAGTATATACCTATTACTTTATTACTTTGTATTTTAAGATTTAAAATTTTGTTTTGCTTTAAAATAATTTAATAAAACAGAAAACAGTTAATTCTAAGTATAACACTTCATTTCTTCTACAGCTCTTAACACAGTCCTATGCTATGAGTAAAGACAAGCTGCTTCATCTATCAATTCATCCAAAATCACCCAGATCCACTTCCTGAGAAAGGAGTATGTGTAAGACTAAAGCATGATTACAGCAGCATGGCCCAAGACAGGTAAGAACAGATATTAATATTCAATATTGCTGGTCATTTGAGAGATGCAGATGAAAACAATACTGAGATTTCATCTCACTCCAGAAAGAATGGCTGCTATCACAGAATCAACCAACAACAAAGGTTGGTGAGGCTGTGGGGACTAGTTATTCCTCTTCTAGGTAAACACATGAAAGTATTAAAGAATCATACCACATCAATACATATATACCCATGTTTATAGCAGCTCAGTTTGTGATACCTAAATCTTGGAAATAATCCAAATGCTCATCAATAGGAGATAGATAAAGAAGATGTGATTTTATAAAAAAATAAAATAGAGTATCACTAAGCCATTAAGAATGATAAATTTGAGTCATTTATACTCAAATGGATATATCTTGAGAACATACTCATAAATAAATAAGACACAGATGTGTAAATACCATATCTTTTCTCTAGTAAGAGAAACTGAAGGTGTAAATGAAGTCCAGAATTGTATGACAGATAATATGAAACAGGAAGAAAATGTGCAAAAGGAAGAGGGAAAGGGCAGGTAGAGGAAAGTAAAGAAGGGAAATAAAAACTTTGATAGTAAAAAAAGGAAACAAAGCTTATGTATATAGTGGTTGGGGGTTTTAGGGAAGGGAGGAGAAAGGGGAAAAATGAGAATCCAGATGTATCATGTACAGGTACAAATCCTCAATGTTGAATGTGATCATAGTATATTTACAAAATGTACTAATAAAATCAATTTTAAAAACTGGGCTTGGGTCTTGATGTAATTAGTAAAGGAGACTCATCCCTGTGAGACACACACACACCAGCAAGTTTCTATGATTTCTGGTGAACCTGTGTTGAGAAGAATAAACATGCTGAGAATTCTTCTCGAGCGAGACAACCACAATTCAATATGGTGATGATGAGCTGTGAGTCTGAAGTTAGCCAGTGGGGCAGGCAACCCTAATGCCTGGCTCAGCAGGAGAGCTTTTTGTGGTCTCTTTTGATGGATGGAGAACCTTTGTGTTATGTGGGACTCTGCTGATCCTCACACCCCCGATTCCATCATCCAGGGCACCTCACTGTCACCATCCTGGTCCAAACCAGGAGCTTCTTATCTGCAGGACAGTTGTAGCTTCCTTTGGCCTCACTCCATCACAGCATCCAGAAAGATTCTGTTCCACATCGGCTTCTCTCAGTCAGTACAAACGACAGCCACTCTGCTTGCCGTGCCTGCTCTGATAAAGACAAATGCAGAAGTCTTTCCTAGTTCTCTTCAAAGTAGGAGCACTAGTTTCTGAACCCTTCCTCGGACCTATCAGCTCGTGCCTGCCTCAGGGCCTTTGCACTTGCTCAGCTCTCAGCCTTGGATGCTGTTTTCCCCCCTGACTAACTCCTTCCCTTCTTAGGCAGACAGGTTCTGCTACCACTCTATTTAAAACAGCAATCAGTCGCCAACATACACAACTTTAAAAACCTCTTCTCCACTGTATTTTTCTCTTGATATAGTCTAATATAGCATGCATGTCACTTATGTACCTTACTTACTATCTGCCCTTGAATTATAATATAAAATCTGGGAGGTTTTGTTCTCTATTTCCCAATACTTAGAGGCCTGGGATACACTAGGCTCATTCAGTTTTTGTTCAACGGAATGAATACATGAGCGAAGAAATTCAAGATTATAGTAGGCTGAGGATTCCAGATGATAAGAAATCATAATCTGTGAGATGTTCCTTAAAGGATTTCCAGTTGAAAATGAATAAGAAATAAAAAAGAAAATGAAAATATATGCAGCATCTATTGTTTTGTTTTCAGATGTAAACAAGTATTGGTTTCACATGTAACCTTCCCCAAGAGACAGAGCATAGAGCCCCTCAGGGAGCCAACAGTCCTCTGGGAAGTCACAAACACACACCATAATGAAATGCAGTGGAGGCCTGCAGGGCCCGGGGGCTCCTGACCAGAGAGGCGGGGACAGAGATAGACAGAGAAATCAGGCTGGAGAGAAGGCAGAACGGAGCAGGTGTTAAGTGACTTCTCGTGTCATTCAGGGTGATGATTTCATCTACAGCCACTGATGAATTTCAAGCAACGAGTTGTGACACAGGCAGAATTTTACTTTGTGAAGCCTCCCCTAAAAGGACATTCTCTGTGATGTTATATGCGGAAGCATCCAAATCTAAACCATTATCTGGTGCCATGGAATTAGATAAAAGATCATGACAAATCCATATAACAGAATACTTAGTTTGCATTAAGATGATGTAGATGAGTAAAAGTTCCCATGATTAGTTAGAAAATAACACATTTTAAGAGAGCACATAGAGTATGGTTCTACTCAATTTGTATATATAAAGATTTGTATAAGGACATAAAAATAGTAATAGTACTAAACTCTAGATTGCAGGATTTGAGGTGGTTCTGTATGTTTTACTGTGTCATCTGTGTTACCTGAATTAATTTTACAGTGAGAAAGTGTGGGTATAAAAAGGAAACAATGGTCAGGACTCAGACAGGAGCAGAGCGAGTCCTGGTCAGGAATTCTGTCAGGAAACCCAGGAAGTATATGAGGAAGGAATGGAAGGAAACGCAGAAGGAGAGACAGGTGAGGGCAGAGTTACTGACTAATAAGTAGATGCCACAGCCCCATAGTATCTATCCTGAGGAAACCAGGAGATTCGTATCCGCCAGGTTCTGTGGTCAGTCTGAACACATGGTTAGAATAATAGGCTTCATTTAATACCATGCTCTGGCCCCTTCTCTGGCTGAAATTTCCACATGGTACAACCCCGTCACTGAAGTCTGCATTGCAGGAAACCATCCATCAGGCCCCTGCACTTACTAACTCATGCTCATCTGCAGCACCTTCCTCCATGTCTTCCTCCCTGTATTCTCACTTCCATTCTTGTCCATCCGCTGCCTTCCCTGCGCTGCATCCTCCAAATTTCCTTCCTTAAACCTTTGTTTCTCATTCCAAAAGTCTCATTGTGTCAAAACAAAACAAAGCAAAACCAAAGCACTGCTGCTTCCTCAATCGTGATCAAACCTGAAGGCTTCCTCCGGCTCTGTCCCCAAATGAAACCTGCATCTCTGAAGACACAGCTCTCTGGATGCCTCTGCAGTTCACATTGATAGGCTGGGTTGTCTCTTTTACTTCCTTTGTCTTTGCTTCTGAAGCCTTAGCAAACAGCTTTTGATCAATTGTTTTCAAGGCTTCTGTGTTGGGTTCACCATATTGCTCAAAATCTCCAAACCCAACAGCATTTTTTAGGATTTCAAAATCCATATGAACACCAATATGAAACTCTTAGCTCCCTTGTTGAGGAATATAGAAAAATTCAAAGATCCATCTTCTCTGATGCTATGTCTATTCTTCAGAGAGAAATGAAGGCCACAGAAGAGGGTTTAGCAAACTTTGTCTATAATGGGTCAATTATTAAATATTTAAGATTTAGAAATATACTGTCACAATTATGCAACTCTGCCATTGCCACAGGAAACCAACACTAAATGAATGGGAATTTATGCTCCAATTAAATTTTATGAATACAAACAAGCAAAGAGTTGGATTTGGCTCACAGGCCGTACATTGTTTGCTCATTCCCAAAACAGATCTCCCTTTATACTTTTTGTTTTCAATCTTCCTTTCTCCTCCACCATTTTTCTCTTCAATGTTAACAACACCACTGATACACTGTTTTTGGTTCATGTGCTGACACAAACTCAAATCTTAGATTAAATCATCCAGGTTTCTAAGGGCTGTGAAGATTACTTTTTCTTCTACTGATAATGCTCCAGCTCCTAGTCTTCATTCCCCAGCTTTCGTAGCAAACATCTTAAATTTTCTTTATTTCCACTTTCCTCCAGAATTTTACCCTACAACTGGTCTCTGTATTCCCAACATATTAACTTGAATCTTCCTTTATGGGCAGAGTGCATATATTTAAAATAAACTCCCTAAACATTTTGCTCTATCATCTACAAATGTACCGACATCTAAATCTGTATTTCTTTCCCTTTTATCTTACAGGAAGAAATGTGTTTCTTTCATTCTCCCTCCTGGACTTTTCATCTCTTCATCTTTAATGGTTACTTCCCACCAGCATTTTAATATGCTCAGATCTCTGACCAAAATGTAAGACTGTAAAGTGTGAGTAGGTATATATATATATACACATATAAATATATAAAAATATTATCAAACCAAACTTCATGAAATAATACTGATCTTTCATGCATATAATGCAATCTATTCTATAGCATTTCATTTTTTTATGTATTTATCAAGACTGACTCAATTGATTTCACATCCAAATAATGAGTATACTAAAAATTTGCTTATGTGCAGAAGGAAATATTTCATGAATTCATTTTTTCACGTCCTCATAGAATAGCAGTATATATAGTGTATAGTATTTTATTCTCAATAATCTGTGTTATACATTTATCAACAAAAGAATAATCAAATTGTTCTATGTCTATCACATGAAATATAAAGCAGACAGTAACCTCAGTGACATGTATCAAATACAGACAGACATCAAAGACAAAATAATGATTGATAAATACTTTGCAAAAGTAAAATTATAACATAATATAATGTATAAAATTTTACCATCTACAAAACAATTGCATTCATTTTCATTGCTCCATGGATGAATATATAGAGATAAGCACAAAAATATCAAGTAAAACATTCATATAAATATTAAACAACAGATTCAGAGTAGTGTTTGCCTCTACAGTGAGGTCTACAAAGTGCTAACTCTGCAATGCTGCATTTCTCAAATATCTGAACCAGTAGGAAAATGTCAAGGTCTGACAGAGCTGTGTGTTGGGCACACAGGATGTTGTTATATTAACTTTTATTTTGACATAGTTAAACATTTTATGGAAATATGTTGTACATGTGTCATGTATATATTTTCAAATAGTTGGTAAATGTTCATTTGTTCAAAGCTCCTTTTGTGCTCCTTCCTTTTCTTTTCCACACTCACTCCAGCAGATACTCACTGGGTTCAGTTTTTGACCCATATGACAACTCAAACTCATACACTAATCCTGGTCTCTTATGTGAGCTCTCAGTCCACATATCCAAAAGCTGACAACTTCACCCAGATGTTGCAAAAGTGCTTCAGCTTCAAAATGCCAAAACCGACCTCAGGATGGTCCCTCGCTTGGTTCTCTTCCCACAGTGAGAAGCAACGCTCAGAGTCAGTTACGCCCCTATCGATGTCCAGGCCATCCCTGTGTCACTTCCCTTCATCATCTTCTTACCCAATTCTGCTCTGTTTCCTTGGCACTTGCCTCTGCAATCTCTCTCAGCTGCTTCCCCTTCTCTCTCTTTTTACCACCCTGACTACAGTTTCACCTCAGCTCCCACTGCACAGGGCGGGACCTGGACAAGATTGACCAGCATCACTGGGAACTGGTTGGGCCACTCTCGAGCCCAGCGTCAGAGGCGCGCGCTTCATCAGAATGTGCAAACAAGACCTGCAGGCTACTCCTACGAACATGAAAACCCGATCACCAGCCCTGTCTTAAAGTTCTCAGGTAATCTTTCCTTGCCCTTTTCCTAACACACTGTGGTTTTTTTTGTTTTTTTTTTTTTAGGTTTTTTGAGACAGGGTCTCGCTTTGTGGTTCAGGCTGGCCCTGAGCTCAGCCTCAAACTCACATCACAATCCTCCTGCCTCTGCCTCCCGAGTGCTGGGATTACAGGCGTGAGCCACCACGCCTGGCACTGTGGTATGTGGTACTGGTTGGTGCTGGGCGCGGGTCTCCACACCCAGTATTGTTATGTGGTTACCGGGGAATCAAACCCGGGTCCTTGCACTTGCAAGACAGGCGCCGGAACCACTGAGCTAACTACCCGGCCCTAACACACTGTGGTTTTAAGAGTGAAAAACAGAACAAATGGGCTGGAGGACATGAAACTAGTTCCTTAGTCACATGTACTCTCCACTCTGCTCCTCTCTCTCAGCTTCAGCCACTGTGTCTTTCTCCTGCTTCTCTGAAAGCACCATTGTGCTTCCTCCTTTATCTGTGATGCTCAGACCCTTCAAAGTTAGGCAAGAGTGAGTTGATATTTAATCTCAGCTAACTTCTCTCTGGCTACTATACATGTCTCCTCTCTGCCCTTAACTAGCACCATTCCCCATGCCATTACTGTCAGTTTTTCCGAGATGCTTCCTTCAGAGTTTTCATCACATGACTCTTTGGCTGACATTGGTCTTATACATTTTACTATAAAGTCCTTGAGGACAATGTCCAGGGCTACTTTACTTATCTTGTATGTGCAGTGCCCAATACAGGGCTTCGAACAGAATAGATTCTCAGTAAATATTCATGAATCCAGTATGAATGAATGTTTAAAAAGGAGTGACTCCAGTTGGGGGGGGGGCGGGTCAAAAAGATCTCTAGGGTTACCCAAAAGGTTCAGCCATGTGGCTTCTCACTTGGCCTACAAACTCTTACCCTGGTTATTCACAGTATACCAAGAATAGCAAGTCCATGAAGTACATAAGAACTATAGCAAGAATTTCTTTTTAAATTTTGTAATTCCAGCCCACCTTTCTGCCCTAGGTAAGGACAAGGCATGCTGTTATCTTTTTTTTAATCAATCTTGCCTCTATAATAGATATCATAAAATAACATTTCTTGAAAAATATGTTTGGCCAAGAAAGATGCTAAATATAGCATTGTTGTAAACACGGGGAAGTTGGAAGTCAAATAAAATGCCATGTCAGTTTACTCTGCCTTGCCGAGAGCCATGTCTAGCCATTCAAATCTGTCAAGGATTAAATTTAGAAAGTCTTTGACAAAGAAGGGAAAACATAATGGGGTTAGGGAGAAAGAAAGGTGCGAGGATACTTACAAAGCAAGTAATAATCACAACTGGCATGAACAATACATATGGAGTACACAGGTCAGTGTGTGCTATGTCAGTAACATCTCCACTCCTTGACCGTAACTTAAGAACTATTGTTATTCTAGTTATGCATGTGAGACAACTGATGTGAGATATTCTTAAATGCCTATGGATTTCTGGCAACACAACCAACATGGAAACATCATGCACAGAGGAGAGAAGTTACACACACACACACACACACACACACACACACACACACACACACATGTAACTGTGTTAAGCTGCTAGGTTTTAAATATGGCAAAAACTAGGATAATTTATGGGAAAATAAGTTTGATTAACTTAAAATGTTAACTGAGGCATTTTAAATAGGTTAGTATTAGGTGACTTAAAAAGTGATATTAAATATAACTTTAAAGTAAGTAATACCAGTGTCACTGAAAAGATTAAAGAAAAATAAGTAGAAATTCTCAAGAATGGTCAATTGTATGGAATAACTGTGGAGGTGGCATTTAAGACAAAGGAGAAGACCAAAGATTACTTGAATAACGGTGCTGAAGTTGCTGTTAAAGTGAGGAATTAAAGATAAGACAAAATTATATTCAAGTGAAGTTAAATTCAATGTTATTTAAACTATAAACATAAAAATAATAGTAGAAACAATATAGATAAATATTTAAGTGATGATAAAGTGGTTAAGGATAGCAGCAGAGATAGAATTCCACAGATGAGGATTTTTATGTCTTACATGAAATTAAATATATCAAAATATAGATTTACAATAAAATTATAAAAGATAATAGGAGAATGAACACAAATGACAAACTGAAAATTTTTACTATATCTGATAACTTAAAGCTAATATATTAAGAACTGCTGAAAAATCAATAAAAAATAAAAAGTAAGGATTATAGCAGAACTAATTGTAGATTGAGGAGATTGTCCCCCAATATTAGAAAAGAGGCACTGTATGAATCAAAATGTTGACTGGGACTATATCTGGGTGTGGAACTAAAGGTGATTTTTGTTTAGTATTTTGTTTTTCAAGATTGAGCACAACTCATTTTATAATTAGAAAAAGTAAAATATGGGGGCCGGGGATTTAGCTCAGTGGTTTCAGCACCTATCTTGCAAGCACAAGGGCCAAGGTTCAAATCCCTGGTAACCACATATAATACTGGGTGTGGAGACTCACGCCCAGCAGCAACCAGTACCACATACCACAGTGCTGAACATGGTGGTTTACGCCTGTAATCCCAGCACTCGGGAGGCAGAGGCAGAAGGGTTGCTGTGATGTGAGTTTGAGGCTGAGCTCAGGGCCAGCCTGAACTACAAAGTGAGACCCTGTCTCAAAAAAAAAAAAAAAGTTTATGTAACCCAAAACTTCATAATAAAGAGAGAAATAAGAATCAAGATATATCATACACAGATACAAATTGCCAATGAGGAATGTGATCATAATGTATTCCTAAAATGTACTAATAAACTCAATTTATTAAAAAATATAAACCACATGGGAAAAGTAATATGTGGAAATTTTACTGTAGAGGGCAACACTCAGTCTTAAGTAGGTGTAATTTTCTGTGAAATCTTAGACATTGGTTATTTGTTTGTCTTCTATTTTAAGAAAAAAACTAATCAATTATGAAACCTTTATAATCTAACTTTTGCATTAAGTGCACCTAAGCTTTTTATCTGTGGTTATAAGGGCTCTCATGTAGACTGTTCCCTTCATATTTTACCACTAGGATGAGGTTATTTACACAGCTATCTCTCGGCTCTGTTCTCCACCTCCTTCCTAACTCTCCATTTCTTTTCTACCCTCCCTCCCTTCGTCCGCCCTTCCCTCCCCCCTCCCTTCCTCTCTCCCTCCCTCCCTGACTTCCTTCCTCCCTTCAGACTAGGATGATGTACAAACAGATCAGTACAGTTAAATTGTTGATCATATTAAATGTGACCTTAACTTTATAAGTATTTAGAGCCCCCAGTTACTATTTGCTTCCAAATGGAAGCTGAGTAGGATATTTTTTTAAATGTCTAACTTCACATAGTCATAGTTATTCATATCAGTATATCAAAATCCTTGAAAGCAAATTTTCCTAACACAGATGAAGACTTACTTTGATACTAAAATGTATGGCAAAGAAGTTTCTTGAGAGGTAGCTTAATGTTTTGACTATGGTGAGCCAGTGACAGTCAAAATATCTCAATCAATAAAGTCTGAATTAACATGATTCAATTATTCTATGAATATTTAAATACACTGTGATATAAAATATAAGTCTTTCTAAAAACTAATTTTTTTTCTTGCATTACAAGGGATTGAACTCCAGATCTTGCGCTTGCCAGGCAGGCACAGCACCACTGAGCTAAATTCCCAGTCCAACATAAAAGTTATTGTTATTTAATATAGAAAAGATTTGTCCAAGATTTTATTAAATGACAAGCCTATTAATGCAAAAGTAATGAGAATTTTATCTTCACTTGTTTAGAATATAGTAGACCTTAAAATTGTTTTCTTCACTTTATGATCAGAGATAAGTACATACTTCTTCCATTATAGGACAATTCTAATATTGGTAGTGTGAGCTGTACATAAATGTACTGCTTTTACATTTCATTACCCCCTAAATCATCAAAGTAAACACTGAAGATTATGAATGCCTGGCTTTTAAATGACTGCTTCTGTACATAGTGTTTCCTTACAAATTGCCACTTTCATTTTACAACTAATTGCTCATGGAATGAGACGATAACAACTGAGAGATGATGTGAACAGATTACAAATCTACTCCCACTTTGCAACTCAACGTGTTAAAATACATATATAGCTTTCTAAAAATTCTCTAATTGATCTCATCTTCCTCAGGAGTCCTCCTCACTAGTTTGGTGTAAAGGAATCCCAGGAATCCCTGCGTGTCACTTATGTCTAACACCATTTGCACTTACATAAGCTTCCACGTTATCAAAAGACAACTCAGTCTAGCAGGTTCCTCTCCCACTGGCCCCCGCGAGCCACGCCCCTTCTGCACTGGTGTATTTACACCGCCTACCCCATTCCACAGTCACCAACAATGGAGAGAGAACAACTGTGATCTTCGTGGACTCTCCTCTCTCCAGCATGGTTTTGCTCTTTCAGCCTGGAATGCCTTAGGATGAAGGAGGCAGCCTTTCCCCTTCTCTCTCATCGTTCAGCTTTTTGATCTTGAGGTGACACTTCGCACTGCTTTTTCCTCAAAGGCCACACAGCAAAAGCAGCCCAAGAAAACATCAGCCTCCTGATGAGAACATTGAGAAGAAGAAATAAACCGCTGGAAAACAGGGAGGCAGAAGTGGTCATTCTGTGCAGTGGTCTGGGCTCAGACTGGCTTCCCTTTTATTGGACACGATGGGCTTTAATTGCCACCAAGTTTACTTTAAAAAGATATAGGAGGGAACACAGCATGTCAGAGCATCAGATGCATCAGTAGGAAGTCCTTCGGCAGCCCAGTTACTGCCTCCCAGATCCACACGATGATGCCCACCTCCACTGTACGAGAAGAGAGAGGGTGTGAGTGTACTGACAGTAAAAAGCCTCATCCCTGGAAAATCTGTCTGGGAACGGTGTGAGCTTATTTCCCAGCTCCCTCCGAAGTGTCCACTCAGCTATGTGGGACCCTCGGAGGAAGCTGAGGTTTGCTTTTCTTCAGTGTATCTTCGCACATTTGTTATCACATGGGCTCTTGGGTCTGTTAATTAACAGTTCTCCTGTTCCAAATCGGGAGGCACCTTCACAGTAAACAACACAACACGCTGAATGACACCATTACCTAAATATATTCCTAATGAAATAGCCCTGGAAAGGATAAAGCCCCGATCATCATCAGGGACAAAACAAGTTAAGACTTGATAGCTCCTCAAGGCAAAAAAAAAAAGTAAATCTTAAAATACACCAACGATTTAAAATAGGGATAACCACATCTAATGTGCAACAAAAATTAGCCTGCAATCAAAACGCCAGTCAATAGTAGAATATAAACCTCAGAATGATCTCAATTTTGGGGTAATAGTAAAGATATCGATTCATTTGAGACTCTAAAGGTCTTTCTTTTCAGACTCGAAAGATCAGAGTCGAAAGATGTAAAAAAATACAGGATAACCACTAAAAAAAATACATGTGGAGTAGAAAACTTCTACTCTTCTCAATTTGCAGGAAGTTGGAATGATACACGGCTGGCTGCGCTACTTCCGAAGCCCAGTGATCCTGTCTGTGCGCGGAGCCAGACAGAGGCGAAGTCTGGCATCAGGGGACTGCTGCGGGAAAGCAAGCCGGCCCTCACACGAGCAGTGATGGATTCTCAGTGCGTTAGGGCTGCTCAGGGAGCGATCACTTTGCAGTTTTCCTCTTTTTCAAGTTACATCTGGCCAATTTGTCTTACTTTATTTTTGTGATTTTCTGCTAACCATGTCTCTCCTGCCCTAACAGCAGAGTTGACTTGGGAGGAAGATGGGGTAAGTGGAAGTTGTCCTGAGTTTCTGGGGGCAGGACACACTGTGTGTGTGTGGGTGGGCATGGGGATAGCAGGGTAGCCATGAAACGGAAACAAAGAGGAAGCAGGAAAGCGTTACACTTGCTCTCTTCCTCCCACACAAAAAATCCCATATTCTCATATTCTCTTTGTTATCACAGTCCTCTAATCCTAAATTTCCTTTTTGTCTTTTGTTCTTCTTTTCCTCTTTGAAGACACAAAATTATTCGAGCCATATACTGTGAGAATGTATCACCAATATAAAAAACTGAAAAAATTGTTATCTCTGTCATATAAAGTAGTGGCTACTACTTTTTAAAAAATGATCCTACTAAAATTATTTATTAGGTATCAACAGGAATTTCATAGAAGAGGAAACAAATGGCCAATAAACATGAAAAGACGTTCAACCTCATTAATTATCAGGAATATGCAAATTAAATCCCCAATGACACAGCATTTCACAAGCACCAGATTGTCACAATTTTTAAAACTCAGACATTCTCAAGTGTTGCCAGGGATATGACCCCAAAGAATGCTCAGCTGCTGTGGTCAGAGTCTAAATTGATACCACAGCTGGGGAGATACTTTGGCTTTCATTCATTCATTCAAAACGTATTGATTAATTATTTGCTATATATCTGACACTATTCAAAGGCTATACCATAAATAAAACAGGCAAAAATTACCACTTTAAACTGAATATCCACATCATTTGTACACTAAATTTCACTTCCTAGAGAAATTATTTTCTAGAGAGTACATATGTAACCTGTATATAAGTAAGCAAATCTGTACATCTGTATACATGAAAATGTTTAAAACAGTACCTGCATCTCATAAGAGAGAAAAGGAGCAACCAACACATGTATCATGAACAGAATGGATAAGTCAGAGTACAAGGCACCAACAGAGTGCCATACAACAGCACTAAAAATAGTGAACAATGGCTATTACCAAAATGTATGAATCTCAAAAGTTACATTAGAGGATAAGAATATGACAGTAGGTGAAAACTAAACATATTTCGAGACACATGCATATTTCATGGTAAACTATGAAGTAAAGCAGGAAAACCACTGTTACACCTTTCCAGAGAAGAGGCACTTTTGAGTAGTCAGGGAAAAGTATGGCATCAGGACAAGGCATTCCTTTTGAACCAGCTGTCAGATATATGAGTATTTGATTTATTCTATGTCATTATCATACTAATTAGGCTGTCTCTTTGCTTGGTTA
>PVIR01005991.1:0-20864 GCA_004026965.1 Petromus typicus
AGAGAAAAGGAATAAGAGGGAAAGAAAATAAATATAAGAGAGAATAGTAGGGGAATATATACAACCAAAAATACATGCACTGGGCTGCGAATGTAGCTTAGTGGTGCTGTGCCTGCTGACAAGTGAAAGGTCCTGAGTTCAATCCTTGGTACTAAAGGAAAAAAGCAAAAGGCAACAACAAAAAACCCACACATTCAAACATAGTATTTTGTAAAATTAAGCAGCACTAATAATATAGAAGGGAAAAGATACAGACAACCCAAACAGCCCTTTATAATGAAATTGAAATTAGTTCAAATTCTTCTTTTTTTTAAATTTTTTTTGAGACAGGGTCTCGCTTTGTGGTTCAGGCTGGCCCTGAGCTCAGCCTCAAACTCACATCACAGCAATCCTCCTGCCTCTGCCTCCCGAGTGCTGGGATTACAGGCGTGAGCCACCACGCCCGGCACTGGTATATGGTATTGGTTGCCGCTGGGGTGAGTCTCCACACCCAGTATTGTTATGTGGTTACCGGGGATTGAACGCGGGTCCTTGCGCTTGCAAGACAGGCGCCGGAACCACTGAGCTATATCCCCGGCCCAGTTCAAATTCTTTCCTGAAAGAAAACTCCTGATTCAGACGGTTTTATTGGCAAATTCTACCAAACACACAAAGAACTAATAAAATTTCTATATGGACATTTCTAGAAAATTGAAAAGTTTAGAAAAACTGCCCAGTTAATGTTAGGAGACCAGCATGACCTGGTATCAAAAATATCACAAGAATATAAACAAAAAAAATCATAAAACTTTAGCAATTCAAACTCACCAGTATATAAAAAAGAATATATCAACTTCAGTTTCATACCAGAAAATAAAGTTGACTTTTAAAACTCACTGAAAAGAAAGGGAAGTAGCTCAGTGGTAGAGGGCTTTTCTAAAACATGAGTAAAATATAATGGATTAGATATAACCACTGCAAGGGCCAAGGATTTGGCTCAAGTGGTACTGTGCCAACCTTGGAAACAGAAGGGCTTGAGTTCAACCCCTAGTGCCACAAAATAAATAAAAATAAATAAGGAAAGATATGAGCACTGCAAAACAAGGCCAATGCATAATCTATCACATGAACAAGTGAAAAAAAACTGTTCAACCTAACAGAAAGATTATTTGATGTATAGATTCAATACAATCTAGGAAAAATCTTCAACAGCTTTTTGTTGAGAAAATAACAAGCTCACTTCAAATGTCACAGAGTAAAGAGTACTTAGCATTGCAAAACAAAACAAAAGACAAGAAATAAAAATAAAGAAAAGAAAAACATTTTTGAAATTGAACAACAAAGGTTGGAGGAACAAAGTTAAAATAATGAAAACACAATGGTATTTCACCAGAACAGATAAACAGACTGCTGACACCAAAAATAGGCCCAATCATACTTAGGTGACCAGGTTTTAGCAAAAGTGCAGAGGCAATTCAATAAAAATTTTTTTTCGACAAAATAATGCTAGAATAAGTGAATATCACATGCAAAAAACTAAATTTCATTTTACTTCATATCATATTTACAAAGTAAATTCAAGATGAAAATCACTGACTTAAAGACACTAAAACTATAAAACTTTCAGAAAATTGGGCACAGTGCACATGTCTGTAATTCCAGCACTTTGGAGGGAGGAAGATGGTGAGTTCAAGTGCCACTATCTTTGGGCAACTGGGCGACTTCATAAGACACTGCTTCAAAAATATGGTTCAATGTGAAAGCGCTGGGTTCAATCTCTAATACTAGAAAGAAAGAAAGGAGAGAACAGAATAGACAC
This sequence comes from Petromus typicus, assembly GCA_004026965.1. Classification (NCBI taxonomy): domain Eukaryota; kingdom Metazoa; phylum Chordata; class Mammalia; order Rodentia; family Petromuridae; genus Petromus; species Petromus typicus. The sequence continues at coordinate 1,799 of PVIR01005991.1, forward strand.
TTATTAAAGAGGGCATAGGGCCAAGAAAGTACCTGTGAGGCCTTGAATTCAATTCCTGGTACCAAAAAAAAGAAGAAGAGAGCATAAACAAAATCCTTGTGACTTTCAGTTAGGCAAACATTTTTGAAAATATCCATTAAAACGTACTGCTGAATGTAGCTTGGTGGTAGAGCACTTGCCTATAATGTATGTAGCCCTGGCTTTTATTCTCAACACTATAAAAAAAAACAAAAAATAATAGCCAGAATATATAAAGAACCCTCAAAACTGAGTAAGAAAGCAAACACAATTCAAAAATAGGCAAAATATTTGAACAGAAACTTCATCAAAGAAGCTGTACAATGGCAAATAAGTATATGGAAAGGTATTTAGTGTTATTAAGCATCAAGGAAATACTAATTATAACCAGTACACAATTATAGCGTCTGAAATTAAGACTGTCCTATATATTTATAGAGTGGTGTTGATGCATTTATGGAGGAACTAACTGGACCTCAACATTGCTACTGAGACTTAGAAAATGTAATAACAATTTTGCTATTTCTTACAAAGTTGAATACACCACCGTCATATCATCCTGCCCTTCTACTTCTAGGTATTTATTTATCCATGAGAAAAGCAAGCTTATGTCTACAAAACAAGTACACTTCTCAGAAGCTTTACTTTTAACCACCCAAAACAACCCATACGCCATTCAACAGGTAAATGGAAAAACCGGTACTCATATAATGGAATACGAGTCAGCAATAAAAACAGTGAATTGACACAATACCAAAATAAAGATTAATTTCAAAATAATGAAGCTGAATAAAAAAAGAGACTGTCATGTATAATTCAATTTATATAAAATCTCAGACAACACAATCTAATTTAGAGTGACTGTAGATGAAAGGTTGCTCAAGAAAAGGTGGGGAAGATACAGTAGAGGTGGGAGGAAAGGAATAAGAAAAGCATGTGAAAACTTTGAAAAGTTATAGATATACTCATTATCTTGCTTTTTTGGCTGTTTATCTTTTTGTTTTGTTTTATTTTATGCATGTGTGTGCTAGGTACATGCTTTGGCACTAGGCTACATGTCCAGATGTTAGCTATGTTTATCTTAAATGTCTGGATGAATTTACTAGCCTGTTATGATTGCTTCATGAGATATACCACTGTTAAAGACTGTATTTTAAATATACGAAATTTTATTATACACTATATCTCAATAATGCTGTTAAAATGATCCAACAATCTATTTTTAGCCAAATAAGTACTCATCTTTTTATTTTTAAATCAAGAGGACTGAACTGTTAGCTTGCCACTTTATAGTAGAAGCAAACTAAAATTGAGCCAATACGCACTTTATGCCAAGTACTGTTAGTCATTTCACACGTACTACTTTATTGCCATCAGCTGAAGGTTTTCAATAGTCATACAACCAAAGGGAGAGAGTGAAAGATACACCAGTCAAGATCTTTCTCTTTTAAAGAAAACTAACTTCTGGTTCCCACAAACCAAACAGCAGACAGACAGACACGCACGCACGCACATGCAGCAGATTTAAATCTGAATGCTTCACAGTCAGGTTCAATACAGTTCAGATTAACCAAATAAAAAATAAAAATCCTACCCACTCATGATGGAACATGCCTTAAGTCCCACCATTTATAAGGCTGAGACATTTAGAATGAGGTCCAGGCCAGCCTGGAGGACATAACAAAACTTTGAAAAAATAAAAATAAAAACATGTGAAGCTAGGTGTGGTGGTGCATGAGCACTCCGTATGCTGAGGCAGCAGGATTATGGAGTTCAAGGCCAGCCTAAACTACATACAAAGACCTTGTCTCAATAAATAAATAAATAAATAAATAATCCTGCAAAACAAACAAAAACAAAACAAGGATGAATGTCATCTATAACGTACCAATGAAATTATTTTTTGAAAAGTAAACAAAAATCTTAATGTAATTACCAATGCCCAACTTCTCTGCAAATTAATCTCCTCACTGTGAGTGCTTTATTTAAAAAATGTCAGCTACTTCCAATTAAAACTCACTGAGGTAACTCAGTGTAAAATGTGAGACCTGACTGGTAGATAAAATAATTTATAAAATTTACTTAACATATTAAAATCAAGTAGAGCAATAGCAGGTGCATCTTTTGAAAGGTTTAAAAACCTCAACATTACTGATCATTAGGACTAGAATATTGTTATGAGGGCTATTCTGTGTATTACAAGATGTTTAGCAACACTAGCATACCAGATGCCTCCGGCACCTCCCTACAGTTGTGACACAATATGTTCAGATTGCCACATTGTTAATTGTCTCTTATTCGGTAAAATGTAGGCTGAGAGCTAATGTTCTAAAACCACTTTGGTCTAGGGAAATAAAACCAAAAATAAAAATAAAATCACTTTGGTGCAGTCTCTCTGTATAGTCCTCTTCCACTCACAGGGCCAGGAGTTTGAAAGCAGAATGCCCAGGATTTCAAAGTTTGTAAGGATATTATAAATGTAAATTTTATGCTCCTACCCCCTCCCAGTATATACTCCATTTGAAATTATTTTAAAAATCAAATAAATTTGCTTTTTCTTTTTTAAAAAAAAAATTTTTATTTTCAAACCCAAGAAGTTAGTTAGGCTCTACAAAACATCTGATAGTAACCTCTTAATGCAGAGTACGTGTCCCAAGTGGAAAAATAATCTCTACGCTAAACAAGTATATATAAACCATTTCTTGATTATACTGTAACTAAAGAACTATGGTACTTACTTAGGAAGTCTCAATAGTCTACTAAACTCAGCTTCATAGCTTTGCATTTACTCAACCTACACTTGTCCCAAATATCAAGTTCCACTAGGTGTGCAATTTCAAACTGACACTACCTATGATACAGCATCTACATTTACACATTGACTTTCGCTTGTTTGTTTGTTTTCTGAGACAGGGACATGCTATGTAGTTCAAGCTGCCCTTAAAATCACTATGAAGTCCTGAACTCACAGCAATCCTCCTGCCTCAGTCTCCCGAGTCCACTGACATTTCTGTCTCACTCAGTCAAAATCTTTTCCTTCAAAGACTTAACTCTCAAGTGGTATGAAAACAATAAGTTCATAATCTCTACCATATTTTAAAAGTTTACATATTCTTTAAAAGTGGGCCTCTCTTTATTGTTAGCCTGGATTAATTGCTTTACAATTCCACAGAAATAAGTACAATTTACTTGTGATAAAATTAGCTATCATAAATGTAGGAAAAGGAAAAAAAAAAAACCTGAAGACTAATATTGGCAACTAGTAACTAGATGATAATTTAACTTTCCAAAACTTCAGTTTTCTCCTTTGTGAAAACTAAAGAATAACAGCCTCTATACCCCGGAGTTATTGATGGTATTCTGGTAGTACGAGCAAACAGCATAGTGCAGCATAAAGAAACAGGCATCTTAAATAGAGTACTCATTTATATCACTAAATAAGTCAGTTTACAAAACAAAACGCTCACTAGGAGGACAACCTGAGGTAAACCGAACTAGAATCCAGATATCTGGGCTTTAAAGTCAGTGATGCCATTAATTCCTTGTCGATTCGGCCAAACTTTCCTTTCACTTCAAATTTCTTTATCTCCTAAAAAAATCAAGGTAAACGAACCACAGATTCGGTATTACGCCATGAGTCTACTAAAAAACCAACTGTCCACAGGGGTCACTTAAATTATATCCAAAACAGAAGTTAAGGAAAGAAAATTTTAATTAATTAAAAAGAAATTCTCCACGATTCGATGCAATAAACTACGTGGTTTCCTGTACCTTACAGTTTTCCTTCTCAACGACAGTAAGGATGAACAAGGTACAATAACTGAAGGGTGGGGCTCTTTCCCACAAGCTTTTGGGAACCACCCACTTCCCAAAGAGGTGTAACAGCTTCCTCCTCGCCCTCATCCGCCAAGAAACTTCAAACATTAAGGGCTATATTGTGTGAAGAGAGAATTTTGTTTTTCTTTTTACTTGGGTGGGGATGGCTGCAGTGAAACGGCAAATATACCTTCCAAAACACCATCACTGACACACCCAGTCTCCCTAAAGTCTTTAAGTTTTTAGAGCAACACTGATTTTTAAAACAGACTTAGAACTATTAGCTCAGAATAAGATAGGTCTGTGCTCACGGTAATTAGTGTTTACCAAGAGCCGAGTTTTCCACTCCCCCATTATCCACCCTCCAGCGTCCGCGCCGAGGCGACGCTCTATCCCCCGCTCCCGCAGAGCGCCAGGTCGCGAGGGGACGTCCCCGGGGCGCGCGGGGGACACAGGCCGGGCCACCCGGGCCTCGGCACCGCCAGCCTCCGCTCCTCACCGATGACTATGCGCAGGTGCTTGAGGCGGGTCAAGGCGTCCTTTTTGGTGTCCAGCACCTTCTGGGTGGACTTCTTCACGTCCCCGTGCGGCTTCTTGGAGAACATCCTGCCGCCACCGGCCCGCTCTCAGCCGGGTCCCCGCGGCAGAAAGTGGACCGAGTGGGCGGGGAAGAGACTAGCCCGAGCGGCTCATTCACTCCGCAGCCCCGCGGGCCCCAGCAGCGCCGACCCCACCCGGCTCGCGCCGCGGCTCCGAGGGCCCTCCGGCTCCGACTCCGGCTCCGGCTCCGGCTCCAATATGGCGGATCCCGTCTCCCGGCCTTGCACTGAGCGAGAGAGACCCGGGCTGGCCACCCGCTGCCGCCACCCGCCTCCAGCGGCCGCCGCTCCGCGCCACAGGCCGGGCCCGGGACCCAGAGCCACGGAGGTGGAGCTCTCGGCGGCGGCGGCACAACTCCTCTCTCCCTGAGGCCCCCTTAAGGTTAAAGCTTCTTTAGCAGCTTAGATCCTGCAGAGGCCAAAGCCGAGAGCAGAGTGTGCGATGGGGTTTCACGACTCTGCCGTCTGTGGCGAACGGTTCCCTTGGCAACCGCCTTCTGACGTCAAGTGCTCTTGACGTCACGCTAGCGTGATCTCATCTATGGCGCTACCCGCTTGGATTTGCAGTGTCAAGAAAGAAGAACTTAAGAGAGTCAAGGCAGATAGTTACTGTATGCTCTACTGTGAACAGTGAAACCTACCAAAAGATCCAGTTTATAGCTTTTTAAAAATGTCTCATTCAATTGGTCATAGTAACAAAATCTGTAGCTCTAAACCGTCAAAGGCAGATATACTATACATAGTATATACATAGTGGACTATACATAGTGGACTATACATAGTGGACGCCAGTTTTGAAGGCCTTGGTTGTAACATTTCTTCGTTTTCTAATGTGGACTTTGTTTAAAGAATTTTTCGTGTGTCTGAAAGGTATGAATAACAACGTACTGCAGTTTATAGCTACGTAAAATTCTCTTGCACACAGTTGGGAGTGTAGCACTTTGGTAAAGTGCCCCTATGTATGTGCAAGGTGCACAGTTCGATCTCTAGCACTAAAAAATCAAATTTAATAAATAAAATTAACTTGTACAAAAAAATAAGCTCACCAGAAACGTGTTGGAAAATAAGAAAATTAAGACATCTGAAGAATGTTAATGGTGAATTTCCTTACTATGTAAAGAGTTCACATAAAACCAAGAGAAAATTACCAGGGCCTATATAGAAAAAATAAAGAATAGTAGGCTTTCCCAACTTCCCATCTCTGGTGCCCCAATAACCACTAATCTACTTTCTGTCACTCTGAGTTTTCATTTTCTAGGGTTTAATGTTATGTTGTTTTAAAGTTTTATATAATGGCCAGGGATATAGCTCAGTGGTTCCGGTGCCTGTCTTGCAAGCTCAAGGACCAGGGTTCGATCCCCGGTAACCACATAACAATACTGGGCATGGAGACTCTCCCCAGCAGCAACCAGTACCACATACCACAGTGCTGGGCATGGTGGCTCACGCCTGTAATCCCAGCTCTCGGGAGGCAGAGGCAGGAGGATTGCTGTGATGTGAGTTTGAGGCTGAGCTCAGGGCCAGCCTGAACCACAAAGCGAGACCCTGTCTCAAAAAAACCTAAAAAAAAAAAAAAGTTTTATATAATAAAAGATAGAGAATACTCTTTTGCCTAGCTTTGTTTACTCAACTTATTTTAACAATAACATTTTAGCAGTCAATAATGTTTGTTTTTAAATTAGTAATCTTTCCAATGTGAATGTGACAGTAGGCACTCCTATAGCCTGCTGTGCACAAGCATTAATTAGTACAAACTTTCTGGAAAATAAAATTTGACATTATGTATCAATACACTTGGGAATATTTGTGTACTTTGTGTTGGGCATGCTGGCACATACCTGTAATCTCAGAACTCTAGAAGCTGAGGCAGAAGTATGGCAAGTTTCAGACAAGTCAGGGCTACATATCAAGTTCTAGGCCATTTTGCACTATAAAAGAAGACCCTGTCTCAAAAAATGAGAGATCTTAAAAAATATGTGCATATACTAATATGTGTATATACATATGGATAAGTCATCTTTTTTAGTCTTTATGGATATATATATGACACATATATACGTATATGTATATATATGACATATGTATATATGTGTCATATATATATGTGTGTGTATGTATGTATACATGTACATGTTTGGTTTTGGATATGTCCTAAAGTTAGGGAATGCATAGGACTTCCAATCAAAGAACAAAACTCACACTGTCAAATCGACTTCAAAGAAGAGCCATGTGTCTAGATTTTATACTTTATAGCTACTTCTGAGTGATTATGACCAGTAACTTTAAATCTGTTCAGAAGATCCAGGAAAAGCAGACCTTTCTAGACCCATTGAAGTGGAAAGGAAGAAAGGAAATATATCAATTACATTGGTGTTATGGCTTTAGTACCCCCAACACCTCATGCAGCCATAGCTTGGGCTCTTTCAGAAGCGGCTAGATCTAGAATGTGTGATACTGGGATTAAGGGTGTGATCACTGAATCAGTCCATTGACCCTGTCCTAATTCCAGTAGCCTAAATACAATATGAAAGGGGCAAAAAGATGTCGTTAAGGGCCCTTGCTTGCTTCCTTGCTTTGCTACCTTCTGACTCCATGAATGGTTTCTACCCTCCAATGCCGTCTGCTGTGCCAAGAACCAGCTGAGTGTGGACTGACACCTCTACAAAGGGAGCTACATAAACCTTTCCTCTTTTAGCTTTGGTTGTCTGGTATTTTGTCTCAGCAACAAGAAAACTAACACAATGGGGTAGGGAGGTCTACCTTCCGGCAGTCACACCCACTTCCTCAGGAAAGCCCTCCCTCTCTCAGTGTCGTCTGAGCTCCTCCCCCACTGTGGAAAACTGAAGCCTTCAGGATGGGCACGTGACTAGGTCTTCCCACTGGAACTCTCTGCTAAACGACGAGAAAAAGAAGTTCTCTTTCTGATGGACTGAGTATAAATAGGATGAAGGTCTGGATGGAACGGCCGGAACGCATGTGAAAAGAATCTGCTGGGTAAGTCCACATGAAGGAGAATGGGAAGGATAGAGTTAGAAAAACAGTTTTCATATGATTTGGGCATTTGGACCCGCCTTGACTTGAACTGCTATGATCAATCTTTTCTATTTCACAAAGCAGTAAAGTTTAATTTTGCGTAACCCAGTTTGAGTTGGATTTCAGTCAATTGCAGTAGAAAAAGTCCTGACTTTCACGTTTTAAAGTTATTATACTAAGCTGAATAGAATCAAGAATGTTAAAAGAAAAGGTATTATTTGAAAACCGTACTTCAGCCCTTTATGAGATCTTCTATCGTGAAACACTTTGTACAGACATTTTGTGCTTTCTCTCTCTCTCTCTTTTTTTTTTAAACAGGGTCTCACTTTGTTGTTCAGGATGGCGCTAAACTCACTATGTATCCCTGGCTAGCCCTGAACTCATGAAACCCTCCTGCCTCTGTACTGGGATTACAGATGTTTGCCACCATGACTGGCTTTCTCATTGTTTTTGTGACAGTCTCGCTATGTTCTTTGGGCTGGCCTTGACTCCCCACAATCCTCCTGCCTCAGCCTCCTGAATACTGGGATTATAGGTGGCTTCATGTCTCTTAAATGTGACAGTAACTACTCTTAAAGACAGTTTATTATTTTGTGTATTTTAGTATCCCACAATCCAAGATTCCATTCCCACTGCCCCCCTCCATCCCTCCCCACTTCCTGACTCCAGTGATTCAATATATATTTATGGGAAGAATCAACAGTAGACACCCAGTAATCACTTACTGAATTTATGCAAATACAATAGAATTGTCATTTTTGCAGTCCTTCTGTTTTCAATTCCTCCTGCCTGTCTGTAATCCCACACAAATATGAATATGTAAATTGGGCATGGTGATGCATGCCTGTAATCTCAGCATTCAGGAAGCTGAAGTAAGAGAATCACCAAGAGTTTGAGATCAGCCTGGGCTGCATAATAAGTTCAAGTCCAACTGGAACTACATAGTGAGAATTTCTCTCCGAAAACAAATAAACAGAAACATCCACATCCGAACATAAAGTACAAAACATGGATATATAATTGGTATTTCTACTGCAAGGAAAAACGTAAGATATCTTGTTACACGTATGAAGAAATGTGAAGAATCTGCAATATTTGAAAAATATCAGTGAACTTTTGAAGATAAAAGTTGAAATTTCTCCTGGGAACTGTCCATAAATTAAGCATGAACTTTCTTCTTTGTAGAACTTATATTCTCACCCATAGCAATACTGTAGTCTTGTCCAAAGTGCAGTGAAATATTTAACTAGTATAGAAAAATAATAAAGAAGAGACACAAGATATTTGTAGACATTGTGTTAAAATACAATACTTTGCTGAGTGAAATCTTGTTTCAAAAAATAATTGTATAGGTTTTTGTTATTTGTTTTTGAGACAGAATGTTGCTATGTAGTTTAGGCTGGTCTTGAACTCACCAGATAGCCCAGGCTGGCCTCAGATTTATGGTGATCCTCTTGCTTCAGCTTCTTAAGTGCTGAGCTTTAGAAGCATGTACCATCATGCCTGGCTTAAACAACAACAACAACAACAACAACAACTCTATAGTTTTAAAAGGTTACAAAAAATATTCTGTACTTACATGTATGGTTTGTATAGTCCAATTTATAGAGCTTGGTTTTGAGAAAGTAGTTTGGTGAGAAAATAAATGTATTTATTCAAGAGATTTTAGTCCTGGTTTCCCTCACCATCAGTTTTCTTATTAGAAAAATCAAGATAAAATCTGTCCTTCCCAGGTTTATGAAATTCAGGCAGCAGTACAGTGTTTTCAACCATGAGGACAAGATCTAAATTAGACATTTTGTTTCAGGAGATACTTGCTCTACAGGCCTTGGCATGGTGTAATCTCTCTCTGCCTCATTTTCTTGATATTAAAGTATATCAAGGATTGTGATAGGTGAGAAAAAGCGCCGAAAGTTGCCCCTCTAGTAGTTAACATATCTAATGTTACTCTTGATTTTCCTTCACAAAAAAGTAATTCGTGTAATTGTTTAGCGATTTGTGCTTCCTCTAGGCTGTAAGCTTCCTGAGGACAGAGACCATAAAGGTTTTCTTTAAAGCTGTCTTTCAGTCTGCAAAATGTCATTTCGCTTTTGGATATAAAAAGTCCCCTAAATTCTGATGTTCAGAGGTGGGGCCCTGTTGGAAGGGGCTGGTGCGGGGGATGTGACTGGAAGTGGGTATTCTTGTTTCCATCACCTTTCTTCTCTCTGCTTCCTCTCTGCCGTGGAAGAGCACCCTTTTCTCTGCCAGGCCCTCTGCCTCCAGTTTCTTCCTTGGAGCCAGCCAACCATGAACTAAAATTGTGAGCGGAAGTAAACATCTTCTTTAAGCTGCTGCTGTCAGGTACTGCGTCTCAACTGGGAGAAAAGTGACTAAGATATGCTTTTTGCAACATAATCACAATAAATCTGTATTCACGGAGGGAATGAATTTGAGTTTACTTCTCTTTCACACCCACCCACAAATTGTGAAGAACCGCGAATTTCAGGAAATTCCTGTAAAGGCCTATTTCACAGTTTAAACCCTAACTATATGTCTTCCACAGTTTTGTAATTTAAATTTAATAAAATACTGTATTAATAAACACTCAGAAGGTACAGGGTCTTTTGGCCGCATCTTAGGGATGTTAGGACTTTAAGGAGAACGAACCGAGAACACTCAAGATAGCTACATTTGGTACAGCAACCTGTTATGATGCGGGAGTGGTGGTGCATCTGCCAGAGATGCGTTTCAGGGCAGCAGCCAATCAACAGCAAGGAGAACTGGATAACGCCTTCGGATTGGCTACTTGCAAACCTCCCCCCGCCCCCCCCAAATTGGGGAGGGTATTTGCTCTTCCAGACAAATTTCAGTTTCCCGGAACAATTATTAGGTTCTAAGGAAAAATCCACGAACGACTGAGGAACTGAGGTTCTGAGGAACGCTGAACCCTGAGTTCATGGGAGTTTATTGAAATAAGTATATGGTGGGCATACTGTGACAAAAGAAAAAAAAAAAAGGAAACATCATTGCAAAATAAACCAGCATAGTGTAATTTAGATATGGCATATCGGCCCACTGCCTAAATTTCTCTTCTCATTGACTTTAATACATCCTAAAAGTCTTTCAAAGTGTAAGCCCTCTCTTCGCTGGGTCGGGTGGCACACACACGATTGCAGTACTTTTTTGCGCAACTGAATCAGAAGGGTGCGAAGTATGACTCCCACATGATGAGATTCCATCTCCAAAAATAAAAAGGGGAAGGGATGTAGTTCCATGCAAAGTTCTGGGTTCAACCTCCAGCATCAAAAAAGAAGAGAAAAGAATAGAACTAGAATTTAAATTTATGTTTAATAAATCATGACCCTCCCAAGAAAAATATGCATCATTGATCTCTCAAATGTGAACACATTACAATACTTTTTATAAACTTGGGTATGTTCAAATATGAGACTGTAAAAAATTCATACCATTTGAATGTATAGAAAAATCAAGTCAATAGTGTGGTTCAGAATTCCCAACTCCCAAACATTATTAACATGATATTTTAGCAAGTTATTTTTGTTGAGATCATCGAACATTTTATTATTAATTGAATCCTGGATTATTTAGATTTCCTTATTTTTACAGTTAATAATCTTTTTTGCTGCAGAAGCTTTTCTAGGATCCTGTAACATTTGGTGGTCGAATCTCTCTAGGCTCTTTTGGCCATGAAAGTTTCTCTTACTTTCCTTGATTTAGATATCTTTGAAAAGTTCTGATCAGGCATATTGAAGGATTCCCACCCCCCACAAAAATTTGTTTAAGGGTCAGGATTTAGCTCAGTAGTTCTGGATCTGCTTGGCAAGCATGAGGTCCCAAGTTTGATCCTAAGTAACCACATACCATAGTGCTGCTATGGGGGGTCATGCTTGTAATCTCAGCCCTCGGGAGGCAGAGGCAGGAGGATTGCTGTGAGTTTGAGGCTCGCCTCAGCTACATAGTGAGTTCAGGGACAGCCTGAACTTCAAAGTAAGACCCTGTCTCAAAAAAAAAGTTGTTTTTGTTAGATGTTTTTTCTCATGATTACAATAAATTGATAGGTTTTTGGGAAGAAGACTGGAGAGGTAAAGTGCCATTTGTACTGCATCATATCAGTGGTACATACCACCAACTTGATCTCACTGTTGATGTTGACCTTGACTCAGCTAAAGCATTGTTGGTTAATTTTCTTCAATGTAAAGTGCCTTTTGTTTGGTATCAGGGATTGAACTTGGGACCTTGTACTCATGAGGAAGGCGCCAGAACACTAAGCCAAAGCCCTGGCTTTTTTGCTTTTTCTATAGTGTTTCCATGGTGTCTGTTTTAGTTTTCTTACTTGGGTATGAGAAGACTGAAATTCCAACAGTGTTGCAATGATAATAGTATACTGTTTACCAGGTGAGTCATATGGAAAACAGGTGGCAAGGACCCAGATTTAGCAACTAGAAAATTAAGAGCCAAAAGAAGTGATTAAGATCAAGACTAGAATTTCTCAAAAATTTAAATCTTAGGATCAATATTATTGTGGATTCTAAGAGATCCTTTTGCTTGTCAATTACTTTACTAAAATCTATAAGAAACTACAAAATTCAGATAAAATTCAAGATATAAATGAAAAGAGCACTGAATTTTAAGATGTTAATTCTTGTTAGCTTGGATATGTAGACTCAACATAATGCCAATCAAAATCCAGCAAGCTGTTTTGTAGATATAGACTCTGCAGAGTTTATGTAAGACATCAGAAAATGGTAGAATAGTCAACACAATTCCAAAAAAGAATTAAGTTGGAGTACTCATTGAACCTGATTGCAATTCTTACTACATGACTATGGTAACCAGATCATATAGTATTGGTGAAGGAATAGACACAGCTATGGATGAAGCAGACTAGAAATACCCAACTATAGTCAACAAACCTTTGACAAAGACTAAAAACAATTCTAATGGAGAACTAATACTCTTTTTTGACAAACATTGCTTGAACACATACATCCTTTTTTTTTTTTAGGTTTTTTGAGACAGGGTCTCGCTTTGTGGTTCAGGCTGGCCCTGAGCTCTGCCTCAAACTCACATCACAGCAATCCTCCTGCTCTGCCTCCCGAGTGCTGGGATTACAGGCATGAGCCACCACGCCCGGCACTGTGGTATGTGGTACTGGTTGCTGCTGGGCGTGAGTCTCCACGCCCAGTATTGTATGTGGTTACTGGGGATCAAACCCGGGTCCTTGCGCTAACAAGACAGGCGCCGGAAGCACTGAGCTAACTCCCGGCCCCCATACATCCATTTTTTAATAGGCACATACAAAAGAATGAGCCAAGTCAGGTCCACAACTCAAAATGGATACAGCTACAGGCAAATTGCAGAACTATAAAAACCTGTAGAAAAAGTATGAGGAAAAAAGTCTAGATTTGTTGCTTAAGGTTTTTTTTTTTAGACAGGGTTTCACTTTTTAGTTCAGACTGGCCCCGAACTCACTATATAGCCCAGGTCAGCCTCGAACTCACAGCAACCCTCTTGTATCTGCCTCCTGAGTGGTGGGACTACAGGCATGAGCTACCATGCCCGGTATTGTGGTATGTGGTACCAGGGATTGAACTCAGGAACTTGTGCTTGCCAGGTAGATGCCAAAACCACTGAGCTAAGTCCTCGGTCCTGTTGGTTAAATTTTTAAATATATTATTGAAGGTATAATCCATGAAATCCACTTTGTTAAAATTTTTCATCTCTAATCCCAGCACTCAGGAGTCTGAGACAGAAAGACTGTCATAAATTATAGCTCAATCTGGGCAGTATAGTGAGTTCAAAGGCTAGACTGGACTACGTAGGCAAACCTTGTCTCATAAAATAATAAAATAAAATAAAATTTATGATGTATGAAAGACAGTGCTTTAAAAAGTCACAAAATAGCCAAGTGTGTGGTGGCTCACACCTGTAATCCCAGTACTCAGAAGGCAGTGGCAGAGGCATTGTCTTGAGTTCAGGGCCAGCCTGAACTACAAAGCGAGACCTTGTTTCAAAAAAACTTAAAAAAAAATAAATAAAAATTTAAAGGTATAAGATAAGTCACAGACTGTGAGATAAAGCATACTATAAAACTGTTTATTTCTGGGCTGGCGTTTTAGCTCAGTGGTTCTGGCGCCTGTCTTGCAAGCGCAAGGACCCAGGTTCGATCCTTGGTAACCACATACAATACTGGACATGGAGACTCATGCCCAGCAGCAACCAGTTCCCCATACCACAGTACCGGGCATGGTGGCTCACGCCTGTAATCCCAGTACTCGGGAGGCAGAGGCAGGAGGATTGCTGTGACGTGAGTTTGAGGCTGAGCTCAGGGCCAGCCTGAACCACAAAGCGAGACCCTGTCTCAAAAAAAAAAAAAAATTGTTTATTTTTATATCTGTATCTGTATCTATATTGATATCTGGGCATAACCTAGAAGAGTTACTTTTCTTGTTGCTAAGACAAATACCTAACACCCAAAGTTAAAGAAGGAAAGGTCTCTTTCAGCTCACAGTTTGTAGAGGTTTTATTCCATAGTTCCAAAGCAAGGTGGTAGGGCAGAGGGGCATTCCAGAGAAGAACCATCCCATGGCCTGGTGGCCAGGAACATAGCAAGCAGCCCAAGCAATGGCAGTAGCAGTAGGCTGCCTTCTTTTTATCACTTTATATTCCATCCAGACCATCAGTGTGTTGGTTGGTTGCACCATGCCCAGGATGGGGTTTCCATTACCCACTCCCTTAATCCCAGGATCATATCCTTAATCCATATTCACAGACCCTAATCCAGTCACCTTTGAAATTTCCTACCTATGACTTCATAAGGCTTTGGGGAATGTCTAGACACAAACCACACCAAAGAGTACATCTCTCCATCTCTCTCTTGCTCCTCCTTCTCTTGTCTTGACTGTTATGCCGTGGCAGCTTTCCTTGGCTATGCCCCTTTACCATGCCATTTTTGTTTTGGACTTGGCTAGCCAGAGACTGAAACCATGAGCTAAAATTAATCTCTCCTCCTTGAAGTTGAAGGAATCAGGTATTTTGTCACAGTGACAAGAAAGTGACTGAAATAGTTCTGAAACTATTGTATGTAGCACTGTAATTGTGAGTTTATGACCATACACATTTGTCAATATTCACAAATCATAGAATTTCATAGCACACAGAGTAGACCTTAATGTATGGCAACTAAAACTAAGCATATGTAGCTTGAGGGCATAACTCAGCAGAGTTTCCTTTAGACATGAGGCTATGGGTTTAATTTCCAGCATTACAAAAAATTAGTAAGTAAGTAAATAAATTGTGAGATTTGAGGATCCCAAGCAGAATACAGAAGGTGAAAAAATAATCCACATGTATTACAATATAGGAAGTAACCTCACTGAAGAAGGTGTGAGGGGAAGGCACTCATTTGGCAATGAGTGGAATCTGTAAGACTAAAGGGAAAACAAACTGTACCTATGCTCAGCACTCTAGCAAAGAGATAGATTCCCATTATGTAATACTACAGACATATACTGGAATCAAATAATTGAATCAGTGGATGGCACAGGTGAGAGGCATGTTTCTTACTGTGGCAGTGGAAGTTTACATCTATATATGTAAAGCCAGGAGAGGAAGGTGGAATGATGAGTGATTCACGTAATATATGTGAGTTAGAGACATCACGTTGACAAGAACTCACATCTAGCTTGATATAGATGTGGATGGTTACATGTAGAAATATTTACAGAGACATGCATTTCCTTGCTTTGTTTCCTGAGAAGCTTAGAAACAATGGCACCTTGGTAACAGGAAACTTATCTGGCACCTATATTATGTGCTTTCTTTTCTTTCCTCTTTTACTGTACTCTTTTCTTTCCTCTTTTACTGGCCTGACTCCAGGCCTTTTATTCTGATCCACATTTTAGCCCTTTTTAAAAATTCTGAGACAGAGTCTCACGAAGTTGCTAAATTGCCCGGGCTGGGTTTCAACTTGTGATTCTCCTGCCTGCCTAAGCCTTGCAGAGTGCAGAGACTGTGGGTGTGAGGCTAACTCTAGAGCTTGTTTTTAGTACTATTCTCCAAGAAAAGAAACCTCACTTCCTTCAGATCAGTGCACTCAGTCCTGGTTCTAGGACTGAGAGAGGAAATATACCAGATGAGCCAGGTACATTTTCTAGTTCCTTAAAGTGAAGAAGTAATAAATATTACACAGAAAGTACACATTAAAATGTAGCTACATTAATATGCAGTTACTGTGTTTTTACATATCAGTGAAAATTAACCTTTTTAAAAGGAAGTACTAAACAAACAGAAAAACACAAAGTGATAGGACTAAGTATAACTAAAAGAGCTCTTAAAAGATAAAGCTGAAACAGTGTGGGCAAATTAAAGTATTAGGTTATAACTCAAAATATAAAATAAGGGCTGAGGATTTAGCTCACTATTTCCAGTGCTTGCCTTGGTCCAGAGTTCAATTCCTGGTAAAAAAAAAAAAGGCGGCAATTCCTGCACTTGACAAGGCTGAGGCAGGCAGATCGACATATTGACATTTCAATTTCAATTTCAATCTGGGCAATTTAGCAACTTAGTGAGAATGCTTAAAAAAAAAAAAAAGTTGGGGGGAGGTGAGCTGAGCATGTGGTTCAATGAAAAGGCTTTGGGTTCAATCTCCAGAGCACCCAGGTATAAATAGTGCTTCTCAAAAGCGTCACGGTTACTGAACCCACAGAAAGTGAGAAATTGTCATAATCAAGAGAAGCCTAAGGATAAGTGATAATTAAATATGACATGGACGGAATTCTGGATGCAATCTTGCAAGGGAAAAAGGACATTTGGTAAAAACTAAATATACCTGATGGACTTTAGATAATATAAATTACTGAACTACTAGTTCTTTAATTTTAACAAATATATCATTTACAAATAAGAGAAACTTGGTCTAAGGCATAGGAGAATGTTCTGTGCCATTGGCTCATCTTCTTTCTTTCTTTTTTGAGATAAGGTCTCTATGTAGCACAGGCTGGCCTTCAACTCATGATTCTTCTGTCCCAGCCTCCTGAGTACTGAGACTACAAGTGGACACCACTGTACTTGGTTTCTATTTTGACTTATAAATGTGAAACTGTTCTACAAATTAAAGCCTATTAAAAAGTAAAACTTGAGAAACTTTTAAATTTAAATTTTTTTTTTTTGTGCAAAGGATTGAAGTCAGAGCCATGAGGATACTCTATCATTGAGTTACATTGTAGCCCAAAACTATTTTAATTCACTTGAAAATAACAATTATAAAGCCATTTAATTTGTGCATTTTTTTGGGAAAAATATACTTATAAAAATATTCATGAAATAATTCAAATTTTTTCTAAACAAAAATATTCAGTTAAAAAGTTTTACTGTTCTACTTTTCTCCCAAAATTTCTTTAATGTTGGCCAGGTAGAGCTCAGTGGATTCTATGATAAAATATTGGGGTAGGATATAAGTCAGTGGTAGCTTAATATGTGCAGGACCTTGGGTTCAGTCCCTGGTATTACAGGGGAAAAAGAAATTATGGCATCTCTTCCTTTAGACGAAGTACATGAAGAAAACCTGGTTTTATACATAAATAGAACTAGAAAAGAAATATTTTAATAATGTTTCATATAGTTGTGAATATCACACTAAAAGTCAGCAAGTGACAATTTCTTAAAGATTAGTTGCCATATGGCATATGAAAACATAACAGCAAACTTACTTTATTCTCTACATTAAAATCCTATACTGTGAATATATCATTTACCCATTCATAACTCTGTAACAATATATACTTATTATTTGGAAAATAATTGTGTACTGAGTTATCCAGATTTTTCAAATATTAAAATTCATATACACCAGAAAATCCTGTAAGTATTGGAAAGTTCTGCTTAGTGTGGCTTTCATAAGTCCCCATTTTCACGGGGAATTTGGAGTTTTATCTTGGTAACAAATATAGACTATTATAATAGCATCAGAAAATAAGGCCCAGACTGCTCACTCTTTATTTCTCTATGCTCTATAAAGGTATAGGACGTGTTTGTTTTGTTTACCAATTAATCTCTTCAAATTAGCACAACATATGACATATACATTTAATAAAAAGTTTATACATTAATGAATATGGAAAGGGATTTTTAAAAAAGAATAGGTAAGAAATTATTCTAGGACACAAAATATTTTATTCTTTGTTTCCATTCAAAAATCTTTTTTCTTTCTTCCTCTCTCTCTCTGAGATACAGTCTCACTACGGAGTCCACGCTGGCCTTGAATTCCTAGCATTTCTCTTGCTTCAGACTCCCGAGTGCTGGGATTACAGGCATGTGCCATCATGCCTGGCTAAAAACATGCATATTTCAAAGAAAACTGAGCTACATGTATTAATCAGGACTCCTTCAGCTGTAAGTAAAAAACAACCGGTCAATACGGCTTCAAGGACTGAGATGGAGTTCAGTGGCGGAGCGTCTGGTTAGTATGTGTGAGCCCCTTAGTTCCCCTGCACTGCTGGTAAAAATCAGTAAAAAGGAATGTACTGGTTCGTGTAACTGAGAGTCTAAGGATTAACACTGAATACCCATGCATCTAGATGCCTAGATATCAGTAGGAATTTTTCTGTTTCAGCTTTGTTTTTCTTCTGTGTTGGTCTACATCTCTCTGCAGTCACACTTGGGATGGGCGATGGCCCCACTAACCCTAGGTTCACAGGCCAAATAAGATTTTTAATTTCAAAAGGAAAATAATTCCTTTCTGGGAGTTCCAGTAAAAAGTTCTAACAGTGCTCATTCTGGGCTAAATCAGATCGTCATGTGTTCCTGTCTGAACCAGGAGAATGTGATACTGTGATTAGTTATTCGGGCCACCTGGGCCCAGGGAGCAGGGTAAGTTCTTCAAAGTCAGGGAGCTATGACCTCAAAAAGGGGATGAGCTTTAGGAGGCAAAACAAAAGCTGTCCATTCCACCAACCACACAGAAAAACTATTTGAAGAAGAATGATACAGATTTTTAAAATAGCACATAAGATATTTACTCCTGATAAAAGTTAAAGAAAAATTTCCCAATTTTCAAAAATGAGATATAGACTACCAAAAAGACGTATTTTGAGCCATGAGATAATAATAATATAATGAGTGTAAAGAAGTATTATCAAATTTACAGTTCAGTTGATCCTGGAACTAACTTATGCAAATAGAAAATTAATACAACGATAGCTCCTGCACTAGTGAACAGGCTTTTTTCAAACTCTATAGTTTATTTCATTCTCAAGCAATGGAAATTAGACTCATATAACTGGCATAATTAAAAACTGGGGTTCATGTAATTGTCAGTCAAAGTCTCTAAGATCTCTTCAGATTGAATGATGAAAATGCTCACTCTGATTTGAATACTAGGTAAGAGTAGCAACCTCAGGACTTCTACTGCGGCTTTTCAGCTACTAGCATCCGGTCTGGACCAATCAGTTGGTTTGCCGACTGTGTACTTGGTGTCTCAGCCCCACCATGTGGTGAAGCTTGGAATTGTTTACTTCCCTCCAGAGGCTGGACCTGCGGATGAAAAACAGCTAAGAAAAAAGCAAGGGCAAGTCAGAATTTTAAAAATAGAATAGTTG